>VXAZ01008675.1:321229-512190 GCA_013399875.1 Gymnorhina tibicen | reverse complement strand
TTTTTTTTTTTTTTTTTGGTTAGATTTTCAGTAACACAGCTATGTAGATATTGTTATGTGGCAATGTAAGCAAGAGATTTTGGGAGTGGCAGCTATGTGAGTATATGTAGAGTAGGGACCTAAATAGACCTCCAGCTGAAATTCTGGCACAGCATCTTATCTCACACTTGTTTTTTCACTCATTTGAGTATTTGCACAAGTAAAAGGACAACATAAATTGTGTGTTATTGCCATTTTTATATGGTTGTGAAATTAGTCTGAAGGTTTGGTCATTAGGGTTTGGTATTCTTTTTAAATCTCACCAAAAAATACCCCATACTTGCTTAGAAACTGCATCAGACACTAAATATTTTAGCCTTGTTTACAAAGTACAATATTACAAAACTTACAAATTCCTAGGGGGAAGTATTGCAGCCATTCTGTGTGACAACAGCAGGTGGCAGCAAAGGATCTGGACTTGGCCTTTAGAAAGCAAACAGCCAAGGTTTGCAAAGCATGAATATTGTACGGGACAAGTTATTTTCTACGGGAGGAACTCTTCTCATGAAAATAGTTTCCTCCAATCCAAACTGCTATTTGGGAAAGCGTTCCCAAAATATTTTTGACTGAAACTGAAATAAAATAGTTTGGTTTGGTTTGGTTTAGTTCTACTCATCCCAAAGCTACCTGACATTTCATTTAAAATTATTTTTAAAATTCTAAGACATTAAACTGTTTCTTTAAGTAAGAACATTGGGAAAGATGGAATGTGAGCCTTCCTGGTCTCCTTAGCTAAGCCCCTGAATGCTCCAAGAGCTGTGCAAACATCCACATCATGGGCCAACCAGCTCTGACAGCCAAACCTGCACTGCACTGTGCCAGCACTGCAAGGAGATACTGCTGACTTCAAGTTTCATTTATGCGAGGAAAGGCAAAATAATTCGATGACTGAATAAAGTATTTCAATTTCAGAGATCCTGAAACAGAATGCAATAAAAATATGAAAGGACATAAACAATGCATAAGTCAATTCTTTTAGGACTTTTTTTCTTTAAATTTTTTTGAATTTAAACTATTCAATTTACACACGCTGAAACAGCAATATTTCTGAATTTTGCTCATGTCTGGTTATCACTTCTCTCTGCCTATTTTAGTGTCCTCCAGGTAATCTGAACAGAATAGACCAGAAACACTTGCAAGACGCTTGGCAATCTTTCGTAGCTTTCATTTTTTGTGTATGCAATATTTGTGTCGTTTGGCATTCATTTTTCTGCTTGTTGCTAGACAAACATGGGATAAAAAGGGCATTCAGAGAGCTGGAGAACTGCACAGAAATGAAGATGCAACAGACAGAAGGAAACTAAGAGATAACTCTAACCAACATGAAAGGCTGTATGCACATGATCATCTATCAGGAGCCAGAGCACAACCACCACCACCCCCTGCCTTTTAATGAAATTCTCCACAACAGGTAATGCAGCAGAAAGTTCCCACCACCCAAAACAAAACGAAAAAACAGAGGCTGGTAAGGACAATTGGGATGATTACATTAAAAAATGAGCAGGTATTAGAAGAAAAGTATTGATGTTGCCTTGTCCTTCACCTCATATCAGAGAGACACCTAAGATGGATCTAGAAAGCTTCATCTGCATTAGTTCTGGCTGAAAACTGGAGAAGTTTCTGCTTCCTGGGAGACCATTAGTTTCCTCCTGGTTGGACAGCAGTGTAGAAAAATTAATTTTCCTTAAAGGATATGTCATACATTTGCACTATATTGTGGTGGTTCATTAGTTTTATTAGGTTTATTCTTTTTAATTACTATTGTTATCCTCCTAATAAAAAAAAAACCAAGAAAAGCTACAAGCGAGTGGTGCCAGACAAATCACAAAAGCTAGAAATCCCTTTGTGGTGTTCAGAGATACATTAAGAGGTTTTTGGAAATGTGAAGACTCAGTCATAATATAATAATATATTTTCCATTTCCAAAGTTGTGGAGGGGAAAGCAAACTAGAGAAGACAGGGCAAACAGCAGTATAAAGTACATCAGTAAATTAACATTTTTATGGAAAGAAATTGTCTTTGGGAATGTTCATTTTATTTCATGCTATATATGCTATATACATTTGTAATACTCTACACAACTTCTCAAAAACATGGCAGAGAAGTCCCGTCAGATATTTGAAATCCTTTTGCTACTTGCTATAATTCTGATGTCACAAATAAATTCAAAAGGAAATACTTTTATTTCATTCTCTTTTCTGGTCTCATGGGATCTTCTTCCTCAGTCTCAATGACTGAGTCATTGCAAAGTTATGTACTTACAGAGGAAGATCTTTCATCTTCCTCTTCACTCTGTATTTTAGCCTTATTATAGGTGTTCTCAGATGTCTGACCGTCAAGAGGTGTTCTATATATATGTCTCTTAACAGCTGCATTTTTTTATTTCTTATTCTTTTTATTATTATTATTTCAAAGTCCTGCTGAGTTTGTGAGTTGTGCAGAGCTACTTTCTCTCCAGACTCATGTCCATGATCTCCAAATACTGCTAAATAGATTTCTCTTATATCAATATGTATTTGTGAGTGTTGTTTTTTTCAAATTCTTTCTTGCTCATTCAGATCTGTGCTCTAGTCTCATATCAGGTTGGAAATTATCTCCATGCCTCAGTGGTTGTCCCATCCTGTCCAGTGCTTGAGGTATGACCCATCCCAGCTCTTTTTCCACTCTCAGGGCTCCCTGCTACATGGCATCACTTTCTGATTCACTCCCTTTGCTGTTGTTACCCTGTCACCATCTTGTCTTGTCATTTCTTTTTCTTACCACGTCCTCTTTGCCTCACTAGCAATACCCATTTGTCCATTTTCCCAATAATTTCTTTGCGTGTCCATCCATTCCAGTGCCCGCACCAGTTCACTGGAGCAGTTTGCTCTCCTGCCCCAGCGCTGGCTCCCAGACAGGCACACACAGGCTGCCAGAGGGATTAACAGCGTTGTGTGCGGCACACGGGCTGGTGTGGCAGCTCGGGAGAGACACTGTCACCGCAAGCACAAGTACTGGTATGTGGAAAATGTAGTGCACCAAATAAAATTATCAGATGAGTATATCATAAAACTGCGTGCTGACAGTCCCTTTTCCTGTGTTTAGTGTCAGAAGCCAGGTTCCAGGACTCTTTCCAGACTGCAGATACTGTATACATAATTATGGGATGCGTGCAGGAAGATATTTCACACGTTTGGCAGATGAAAGAGGGGAACAACAAAGTCAGTCTTTGACAGGTAACATGCTTTTAAACCCTGCCAGTGTTTCTGCTTGAGTCAGAAATTTTACTACAGCTATTCTGTCTTTGAATTTGCTTAGTCACTTATTCTGGTGCCTTATTCTGGACTTAGAAATTAACTGACTGTGCAGCCAGTTATTAATTACTTTTAAGAAAAAAAGAAGTGATAAATACATATTTATGAAAAAGGAGGTTCTTGTTTTGGGGGATAAAATTTTTTCTGAGGAAGCTCTCCAATTAATCTTAATAATTGGTTAAATCAAACAAGAAAACAACATGTATTTATGCCAGCTATTGTCATCCAGACGAGGTCTATAGGCAAGTAAACTTAAGCATCTCCTAAAATTAAGCAGTGGCCAAGGCACTTTTCCCATTCTTAATAATATCAAGAATAAATTTAGCAAGAATGCTATTTAGCTTGGAATTTTCTTCCTGGGAAAGAACTATATGTTGTTAAACTACTAAGAATTAAGAAGGAACTAAGAAGGAAATAAGAAAATTACGTGTTTGGTAAGGCGGCATTTAGTTCCATTTTTTTTTCTAAGGTTTTGCTCCTCTTGCCAAAATCTTGTTTTGATAATGACTTAATTCCTGATAAGATTCCCTACATTTGGAAAAACAAAAAAACAAACAAAAAAAAACCACCACAAAACAAAACCACACCACAGCTGAATTGAATTAGTGTTTTTTAAAAAACATTTTCCATTTTGGTCACCTTTAGGAAGGCACCAGAAAGTGAAGTGGCAAGGTTCTCCTCTGCCCTAAATCCTACTTATTTTCCTTATTAAATCAGATCTATATTTTAATTATCTGTTAAGAGGAAATGCTACATCAAGAGAAGAGCTACACATGTGATGTATGCACCTGTTCCTCCATCTGGGATCCAGAAGACCTACAGGTGGATTTGACTGTGTTGTCTTTTTGCCAAGGAGCAAGACTGGAGAGCTGAGCCAGACACAGCAGCACAGGGCTGGCTCTAATGTCTGCCCTATGCTGAGAAGCCCCAGCCAAAACACCGGAGATGAGAAGATGTAAGACTCACCCAAGTCTAGTAATTGGCTGGCATTTTGCATTTTTCAGGGTGTTTGATACCCTTGACAGGGCCAGCAGGTGTGAGATGTCACGTTTGACACCCTGTCTGGATTAGTAGGTGAAGACTAGCAGAGATCTATCCTAAGGCCTCTAAAATGACCGTAAATATCATCTGGTCTGCGCCCCTCTACGTTTTGTGCTCTAGCAATAACACAGCTTATTTTTGGACGGCTGCTTGGCTAGCTAGACATAAGGCAGCTTAACATGCAACTTCCATGGCTGCAGAGGTAATGCCGCTGACCAGTCATTACCAAGTTGAGTTTTCTCAGGATGCCATGGCTTTTGAACCAAGCATGGCTCTGCTCCACAGGAATTCGGAACTGTGCTTGTCGCTTTAATGCCAAACAAGGCTTAGAAATAGCTGGAAGCTCTCACTACTTAGTTTTACCACTCATTATTTAATTNCTGCTTGGCTAGCTAGACATAAGGCAGCTTAACATGCAACTTCCATGGCTGCAGAGGTAATGCCGCTGACCACAGTCATTACCAAGTTGAGTTTTCTCAGGATGCCATGGCTTTTGAACCAAGCATGGCTCTGCTCCACAGGAATTCGGAACTGTGCTTGTCGCTTTAATGCCAAACAAGGCTTAGAAATAGCTGGAAGCTCTCACTACTTAGTTTTACCACTCATTATTTAATTAAGAATATGTTTGTTCTAGAAAGGGACAAGTATTTCTAAAAGGCTAGCATCCCTGTTTTCCCACCAGGTAAGGTAAACCAGAAGCATAAATAGCATTTTTATAAATTTTACCTGTAATATGCAAAAAGAATTGCTGTACTACAAAAATAAGTGTCATTTGAAGTGGGGGGTGTTGGTGTGGTGATTCAGACTACTATCTTGCAACGATAATTATGTACAAATGACGTTTCTAAAGTAGGTGGAAAAACCTGCTAAAGATTAAAAAATCCCTTTAGAATAATGAGCAATGCCAAGAAGCCAGGTTCCCCACTGAAATCCTTTGGTTATTCACTCCCTGTTAATTCACTCCCCCTTGCGACTGATAATTAAGGGCTGAATTTATTTTTATATTTATATCTATATATAAAGACAGAGTGTTTGAATGTTTTTAAGCTATGCTACAGAATAATTTCTAAGCATACAGAAGCAGAAAAGAAACAGATTGGTCTTCTGAAAGCGATTATTTAAAATCAGACCCTCTGAAGGCGACTCATTAGCCACATTCTTCTGTTTTACATAGTTTTACCACCAGATGTCCGTACTCCACACATTTCAGTGTGAGATTGACCATGTCGTCATCCCTTTTACCGTTTTCCTCACTGTCATTAAAAGCCACAAAATAATACCTTACGTGGATAATCTCCTCGTGTTGTGTTTCGGGGGGTGGTGGTGGTGTTTATATGTAAAGATACTTGTATTTAATGAGGAATAAGCAAGAAAATCAGCATGCTTTCAATTTACCCACAATTGTGTCTATGAGTAGAACACTCAGCTCTGTCATAGAGGCACCAAAAAAAAAATATTTGTTTCTTCCTTCAGGACTCTAACTGATGTTTAATTAAATTATATTTAATTTGGCCCTCAGAGGGCCTGATCATCAAGATACAAACTTGAATGCCAGGATTTCATAGGAAGATTGCTTGCAGCTATTTATAGCACATCTTGACATGCAATGGAGGACAGAAAAATATATATAATATTCAATTTCAGTGTCACCACAGCACTTGTACTTGATTCCACTTTTTTGGGGGAAATCTAATTATTTAGATAGAAGAGGGATTTGCTTTGATCTTAAGGCATTTTGAAACTTAAAATACTTCAAAGAGAAAGGGTAAGTACATTAAGTTATTTTAGTTAGATTTCTCAGTCTGAGAAAATTCCTGGAAAGAAATAGAGCTGAAATGATTGCATCTTCAAAAATTCATATGAAGAAATATTTTTAAATAATCAAAAATTATTTTTAAATGACCAAAAATTTCAGCATCAAAAAAATTGAATGCTATTGAAAAACTCTCTCATTTGCTACACGGAAGAAATTAAGTTAGGTCACCTGTAAGTATATGAAGTCAGGACTGCAAGTACCAAAATAAAAACATAGACTAAGTAATAACAATCTCCATTTATCAAATAGTAATGTAGCACTATGTTGCCCCTGCCTAGCATCAGCCCAAAAAGTCAGTAGCCAAAACAATGCTGGATCAAAGACAGATTTGTTTCCATTCAGTTTCTACAATTTTTGTCTATTTTCTTTCCAGCTGGATTAAAATAAACAAAACAATAGAACTGCTGGGAGGACTATGACCCCAGAAAGAGGTGCAGTCTTCTCAGTTAGCCTCCTGGGAAAACCTGGGACACAGAGTTCAACTCTAATCTTCTGGAACATAGTCAAGTTGTCTGCATGTCTGCTCATAAGTACCTGTTCGACAGATCTGGCCCATATACTAGTCCAGGAACTGAGTGGATTTTGTTCTCAAGAATTTAATCCAGTTAAAGAGATTAATGCAGATAACAAACTCTTACTACTCCCCGTGGCACACAGAGAAGCCTTTGGTAAGAAGAGAGGACTTTCACGGTTCAATGGCTCCTTCAATGCACATGGTCTTCTACTATATTTTAATAAAGTTATATACAAATGGATATCTGTATGTGTATTTCTTGTCAAAATGCAAAAATTTCACACTGTACATTAATTACCAAGACATTTCTGACTACTCTTAGTTGGTCTTGTACTTTAAAGAAGGACATTCTTTTAATCTCTTCTTATAATAAACTTTATTCCTTAGGATTATCACTTCCTAGAGTTCGCTTAGTTATATCACATAAATTATGGTATGAACTCACATTATTACTTTTAATTTTTTTTTTTTGTGAACTTAGTGGATTTGGCTTTTATTTTTTTATCATCAGCTTCTTGTCACAGATGAACACCCTCCCTAGTTTAGGAAAATAATATTTTGTGTAATATTACTCTTTACTATTTTGCTGGATCTTAAAGAAGAACAACAATAAATCTTGAATATCAGTCGAAAAGTATTGCATAGCACAAATTTGCCTACGATTTATGGTAACATAGTATGTATAACTATTCCCCCACATCCTTGCTTTCCCTTTACCTTAGGAATTTTGACGGATGATAGAAATTTCTTTAAGGAGCTCAGGTTTTTCTCCTTAGTTAACATATTCTCCATAGTTCTTCTTCACAGGGTGCCTCACATTTGGATAATGAGGCTGAGAATGTGCCAGGAGGAGCACGATAAGTAACGGTGTCAGAGGCTTAGCTGGGCACAGCACCACGTTTATCCGAGCCAGGTAAGATAAATCCTAATGCCAGTCTCAGCCACTTGCAGCTGGAGCAAAGCAGACTCTCAGAGATGAAGGGGGAAGCCAGGCCCAGCAGTGGCTTGCCCAGAGGCAGTGATTGTGGGTGAAGGGAACACCAGGAAAAGGGTTAGGGGAAAGCAAGCATGAAGGCACAGCACCTGTGGATACACTCTGCAGGCTGTGCAGTGAGAGAAAGAATGGCATTGAGCTTGCTAAAGAAAGGGAAAAATATCTCCTCATGCATTTATTTCCATGTGCTAAATGCTGAAAATAATTCTATTAGGCTTAACATTTCCGTCAGAATGTTTGTAGGAAGATCTGTAGGGAAAAAAAAATAACACCCTGAAGGCCAGAGGCCTGCTATTATCAGAAAGTAAAACAAGCTGAATGGGGTCACGAAGAAAATTCAAAGCTGCTGTTATCTCCTTAGGTGATCTTATCATTTGCAAAGTATCTGATAACTATGGTAGAGTAAAATTAATGCGATTTCTTGTGTGAAAAATCTCACCTAATCATTGAATTTACTATTTTTCTTTCAGGCTGTCATTAATATTACTGTAGCATATAGGTTCATTGAAAAAAAAAATCTATTTTATTGGACTATATATTGTATGTGCGTGTACATTTAAAAGCTATGAAAAATGCAAGCATTTAACATTAACTATTACATTGCAAAGAAACCTGACATGTCTCACATGCAAAAATCAGATTTTCCAGACTGATCACCCTAAAATCGTTTTCTTCCTTGTGTTAGTGAAAAACAGCCTTGCTGCAGTGGGGCCAGGACTATCTCTGCAGCAGAGGTCCTCTTCTGCATCAGCCCCTGAGCTGCTTTAGGTGACACAAACTCTACCCCATAGTTCCATGCAGTTGCATATGTGACATATCTGCTCTGCCACCATGTTACTCATGCTGGGAAGAGATCCTGAGAACACATGGCCAGATGACCAGTGACTAGGTCCTGCTGTGACAATTAAAGGTTTACAAGTTTCTCTCGGCCATCTGCTCCTTTAAGGAGAAACATGGCTTTAGACTGTCCAGAATCACTATGTTCCAAGTAGCATTTGCCCTTTGTACCTTGTCAGAAACTCTCACTACTCCTAAAGCCCTAGTCCTGTGAGGCATACCTGTATGTAACGCTTTAACTGAGGTACAGGTCTCAAGCTCAGCTTATTACCTTGCAGCCAGGGCTTACTAGGAAAGGCAAATCTTGTATCTCCTTTTTTCTGCCTTCCTTTTTCACTGCCCTCATCCCTGTTTCTGAGCATGTGGTACATCACCACTCAGTGGCGTTGGTACATCCCCTCTCAGTAGCAGTAAGTTTTATGTTGCTTCAGTTCCAATTCAAATCATGGCACAAGGAAGAGCATGTCATGGAGAAGCATATAATGAAAGGAAAGCAGAAATATGAATTAAACGCCTTAATGAGGTATCCATGCTTAACATGTTTCATACTTCAAAAGATGGCATCAATACGAGGCGTTCAACACTGCCTTCTTGGGAAAGGTTTCCATCTGCTTAGTCAGTTCAAACCTGACAGCTGATGGACCTGACAATTTTCCGTTGTGTCTAACCATGTGATTTAGTTTATTATTCCAAAAGGACAAAGTGGTGTGATTGTACATGCAACTAAACTAGCTGAATTGTAAAATTCCAAGAATTGATTTGCATTTTTAACAGGGACATTAATTTGTTGAGGATAAATTT
Source organism: Gymnorhina tibicen (assembly GCA_013399875.1). Lineage (NCBI taxonomy): Eukaryota > Metazoa > Chordata > Aves > Passeriformes > Artamidae > Gymnorhina > Gymnorhina tibicen. The sequence goes on along the minus strand of VXAZ01008675.1, from coordinate 502,855 downwards.
GTTTCCCCATGAGATTTGTTTTAAAATTAATATTTATCCTTACAAAGAAATACATGTGAGTAAAGCTGTTTAATAAAATGCAGGACTTACAGTCTCAGATACCGAAATATTCTCTATTAACCACAGGAAAGTGATTCATGCTAAGTATGATTTTCCTGGACAATTGAGAAGAAAAAACATTTAGACTCTTTGAAAAACCTAGCTCTAATAATCCCTTTTCTATTTTCTGTCTTGACTAACTCAACCATAGGATACTCATGCAGGTCTCTTGGGGATTTTTGTTTTGTTTTGTTTTTTAATAACTCCTAAACTAGATACACCTGCCTCCAAACCATCCCTTTCAGCCATGGGAAGCTCAGCAGAGCCAATTCAAAGACCAACGGAAATGATCTTCCCTGGGGCTTGCATTTATCTGACCAAACTCCACACAGGGAAAGAGACCTCAGCAGCTTGTGGGCAGAACCCTTTGCTCAGGATAAATTTCTCCCTGCAGAATAGCTGCAAATCTGGCTGATGCTTAGACTACTGCAAGCCAAAGACGATCCACTTCTCTACTAGTCACCTTCCCTATTGGTGTGCCAGCAGAATCACTTACCTGTCTCCATCATTGCTAACAACCGTTAAACACAGAAGTAACTCTGTGATGTGTTGGGATCCTCTGCAGATACCTGAAAGAACAAGAAACTATGGTTGAAAATCTCAAAATTCAGAAACTACTAGAAATACTCCTTGTAGAAAATACGAGTTAGAAGAATTCATGTGGAACAGAAAGAGCTGTTAAATACACTGCGTGCTCCAGACTTGTTCTTTCCAATTGATATCTACCCAAAATGGAAGCAGTGCTGAAATGTGATGTCACCTAGAGACATAAATTAGTTTGTTGCTTAACATTATAAATATATGTGGGATTTCTGTGCAACCCAGTGAAAATAAAATGTTGGGATTTTTTAAGAGAGAGCTTGTAAAAACACCCCCTTTCCTCCTGAGATGAAATTTACTGTAGTCTAATCTTTTATGGTTTATAAACTGTGTTCTTCAGAAAACCAACTACATAAATACTTGTGGTAATGTAGAAGCAAAAAATTAAAAAATTGATTGGATCCTGATGATGGAAAAGACTCTATAAACCGTTGCCATCTACTATTATAGAAAGTACAGTACAGAAATATTCTGTCCTAAAATATACTACATCAACTGAAGGTGAGTTGCAATCACGGTAATGTTCAATAAATGTTTACAATCAGTGCATACATATTACAATTTAAATAATTGCATTAATGTAAGCTTAAAAGTTGCATATATAATTTAAAATTAGTTTATAGATATATTTCCAGTTATAGTTGAAATCCTCTTACTTTAGGTTCTTGTGGGAAAAAATATCATTAACTACTTAGGAATATTAAATAGACAAATAATTTCAGTGTCTCCTGTTTTTAACTACATCACCCAACTATATGGTACATTGGGTTAAAAATTGCCATTCTCTCTACTATGGTGTAAACACTCAGCCCCACGTCTGCTGTGCACTGCTGTGCATTGTGTAAATCACGCTGATTCAATGTTTTATGTGCTTGAGCTCAAAGCAGAAATTCTGCTGCTGAGGGGAACAGTCCTGCTGAGGGATAAAATAACCTTGTGCAAAAAAAGGCGGGTGATGTGAGTGGGAGACAGTGACTGGGAAGGATGTCTACCTCAAATAATTTTTTGAATCTGTTTTGTAACATGCTATTAGTAGTATTGATGGGGCATAATAAGCTGTGATGAACATGCAAAACTGAGTATCTAGGGCTGGAATCCTCTTAAACTGAAAATTTTCTTTTAACTGCAGCCTTTTGTGCAGCAAAAACCTGCGCCAAACAGATTAACCTAAATTGGTTTACTTGTTTCTTAAAAGCACAACAGTTACAAGTTTAGATGAAGTACGGAAGAGGCTATAGAAATCAAGATCCATGCAGCCTACCTCAGGAAAATTCACCTTAGGCTGTCAACAAACAGAGAAGACTCTGGAATAAACCAAATATGTGCAGACTTTGAAGTGAATCACTTATGACTGATGTGCTGTGGGAAGCTCCTCTACTGCCTTGACTTGTGCTGCTTCTGAAAAATTGTTTGCCATTATGGCACATGTTCTCATCAAGAGCACACAGAGAGCTACATAACAGCTAGTTAACTGAGAAACAAACACACTGTGGAACTGTATTTTAAATCATTTTCCTTAGTGCTATCAAGTTAGTTGGCACAGCTATAGCTCTCTCTTAACCATTTAAATTACTTTACAGGCACATAAGTAATGCAGTATGGTTCTTGATGTTTCAAAGTATTAGCTACTGTAACATCCAGGAATCAGTATCCTCAGCAATGTTCAGACTGCTGTCAGATCAGCTTCTGCTGAGCTGTTCCAGATGACACTGTAGTCATGCAAATCTTTCCCAGCTGTTCTTTTGGCTGATACGCCAAAAATATAGCAAGTATGGCTCCTGCTACCTGGCACTTCCCAGACTATGAAACTCTGCTCTTAGAAAATATTTTACTCTTTTATTCTTAGGATATATGATTTCTGACACTAAATGCTGTTTAAGAGACATATTCAAAGCAATCTGTGCAATAGCAAGGTCTATAGGGGGAACAAGCTTCTTCCATTTCTGGTTACAATGACCTGTTCAGTATAGGCAAAGAAAAACTACACAAAGAATTAACAAGAACACAAAGTACACAAGTGTGTTTATTACATTTTGCAAGCACTTTGTTCTACATTTCAAAAACGCCACCATCAAGCTGTTGGCACATTTATGTACAAAACAGATTAATTGTAATGCCTGCTACAAAGCATTCTTTGTGAAAATACAAACTCTAATACCAGAGAAGAGCCAAAAGCATTAACATCATTACATGAGTTTAAAAGACATAGTTTTAAAAATCAGCACAAACATTTTAAGACACAAAACTGAAACACTACAATATAGAATCCAAAAAGAGGTTCCTAATACTTTTTGCAGAAATGTAATACCGGTACTGCACATTATCAGAAAACTGTTGACCCCGTAGGACAGCTTTAAGTGTAAAAAAAATCCAAACCAAAACCAAAACCCCAAATCAAAAACACAACCAAAAAAACCCCAAAACAAGCAAAAGAAAAGAAAAAGAAAAGAAACTCAACCAACTAATACTACTTAATGCATTATCATGCCACAAGTAACTATAGTATTACCTTCTACTTACTACAAGAATTGTTAAAAATTACTGATGATGCATGACTAGTAATAGTACAAAGAAGAGTTTTACTCAAGAAGTTTTATTAGAAATGCACTTACACTGAGAGAGAATTCACAATGGTCCAATAAGTGCACAAAACTACCTAAGATTTTTAACACTGACAAAAATGTCTTGTCAGGCTACATCACTTTAAAAGACACTTTACAGCATTCTTGTAGCATTAGAAATAGGCAAAATAAAAAAAAAAAAAATCCATCAAATTTGGTCCAATAATACCGACTTTTCTTAAATAGGGTTTTTTGTTCTGTTTTTGATACAGGTAATTCTTTCAAATTAAGATGACCTATCTTTCTGGTAACATTTTCCTAACAAAATAAAGGTTCAAATATATTACTACACTTTGAAATAATAAGCTCTGTAGTGGTCTTTCACCTTACTTCAACGTAATACAGGTAAACCATTATGTGTAGGAAAGCTAGAAGCCAAGCTATAACATTTATGGAAGTCTCCTTTAATATATCTTTTACAGTTCAGACAGGTGCAATCCATTTAAATTTTTAAAGCAGGTAAAAAGACATCTGACTCCTATGGTCACTGCATTTTTGATATATTACTTTCATAAATGTAGCTAAGCAGTAATTTCTTACATCATCACATGGACAGCTCCAATTTAGCATAACCATCATTGAATTAAAGAGAGATTATTCTGTAGAAAACTATGAATAACTATATCACTTAATTAACAGTTGTCTATATACCATAACTCGTTAACAGGTAGCCGTGGTATTGAATTCCTTCAAAAGGCAAGTGGCCATGCATTGTTAGCACCACGGACTGCATGCTCACAATACAAACAGGAATTATCACCCATGGAACTTGAAACAAGAGAATATTCTTTAAAAACATCAATAATACAATGTTAACAAAGATAAGAAGCACTTTTTTCTTTTTTTTCTTTTTTTTCTTTTTTCGGTTTTTTTTTCATTTTTTTACCCACTATTACAAATTTAGAAATTGCACCTTTGATTGTTTAAAACGTTCTTAGGACCTTCATTCAAGTTGATCAGGGTCCCTCTGGCAGGTTTTCCATATATAAAGGAAAGTCATCAGAATGTTTTCTTTATATATTGTACATCATGTACAATGGTCCCTTTGAAGTATACCTGTAGTTAAAGTAGTTACTGAACTCAAAACTAAAAAGTATAAAAAGCTACTTTTTTTTCCAAAAACATATAAGAAACAATGCAAAAGGTGTTATGCATAACACATACAAAGTGATTAAAAAAATCAAACACATAGTTGTATTTGACAATAGTTTAGTATCCTTGACCTATCAGAACTAATTAGCTTAAAGGGATTCAGGAAAGGTTATTTAGGAGCTTTGTGGTATAGAATGGTCACACAAAGTAAGAACTAATTAAGAAACCAGTGCTAGACAACCAAGAATTGTATGTAGGTGATATGTAAGTCACCCAAACTATCTTTTGTGAGAAGCACTTTCAATTGTTTTTAAAATGGTAGGATGGCCTTCAGTTAAACAACAAAGCATTCACATGTTAGGAAGTAAGACAAGGTTTCTTTTATGTGTAAGCATTGAGCCTCTCTTTAGAGCGAGTAGAATGAATATCATGCAGCTCCTGTTCCTCCTTTGATTTAATATCCTCATATTTTTGCATTCTGCAAGCATCTTTCACATAGGCCCAGTTGGCAGACAGGACCATGAGATAATGAACCTGTAAGAGAGGTAACACAGTGTTAAGAAACGGTAGAGGTATTCAGAACAGGGCACATTTAAACTTGAAGGCTGTAGGACAGAGACTGGGTTCTCATCAGCAGGAACTAGGCATTCTTATGTCAAGAAGTAGTATAGGACCATGATGGCAAATTCAGGTCTCATTAATTTTCAGATTACTCACCTCACTGCTGTTACTGTTACTATAACTAGCAGTCAGTAGCAACAGTTATAAAAAAACAAACCTAAAACCTGAAAAATAAACAAATCATCCCTGCATTATTTTTCAGCTAGTCTGCAACTGTACATGTAAAAATGCCTTCTGGTTGTGTATTTATTGGATGCTTTTCCCCACTGAAGAAGTATTTGTTAAAGTAGTTCTTAAAATAGAAATATGCCATAGATGCATCTTATGATTGCATATCTAATACAATTACAGAAGTTTTGCTTTTTAATTTCTTATTAAAGTTAGCATTGTTTTTCTACTTAGCCATGCCTTACTTCTTTCAACTACAATTCTAGCTTTGTATTTAACTTGTCAATAACTGAAAAATAAGTTCAGTCAGGCAAAATGCGACAAAATATAGTTGACAAAAAAAATTGGATGCTCTGTTTATTCTGCATTCAGTCAGAAAATAAAAATGTTCCATAAGGGTGTTCAGCTGGTTTATATTGAGGCTCTATGGACATTTATTGCTTCCCTAGCAGGCTTTCAGACACTTTCTGATGAGAGCATTTCTTAAATTTATGTTAATCATCTTCCTTATAGAGGCAATGGACAATTTTGTGAGATCCAAAATATTTCACCCCTCCTTAAGAAACCAAGAAATTTGACTGGATTCTTAATGGAAAATGGAATAATAATAAAATAAATAATAATTAAAACTACACCTTGGGATTATGCAAATTCTCCTGTTCAAGTAGTACTGCTGTAGATATGAGTATCTTAGATTCATACTAAATGAACAGATCCATTTTAATATGTTTTTTCTCTTTTGGAAATGCCAGTGTTGTTTGGATTTTTTTTTCACAAATATTTGTTGGCAATTGTTGCTCATTAGTACAGGCAAAATTACATTTCTTAATCTGGATTATTAAAATCAAGGAAAACATTCTCAAGCCCTTATAAAATCCAAATATTTTTGCTATCTTTTTTATCCTCATGTTTTATGTCAAGCTTCCAATTAATCCTTATTTGAGGAAAACTGTCTGACTTGAGGAGCCATAACATAGAAACAAGTTGTTCAGAGAATCAGTTGTCTAGGAAAAAAAACCTAGAGAGTAGTATTTCTGCATTTTTTTAGGAGTTTCTTAATATCTGTAGAACACCACTAGCAAGACAACCTGTGAGGATAGATTTTGGCGATGGCAGCATGTTGTGTGTCACTCTGGAACACGCTCTGGTCATAATTTAGTGCACAGGAAAAAGAAACACCTTCTGTCCTAACTCAGCTCTTCCAAAAGCTTTCACCATGGGTAGTTCCTGGACCAGGCCTTTCTAGATCAAATGAGAGATCCTATCCTGAATCCCCATTGTACTGAATGAAACTCCTTAAATTTCCTCCATGGTAAAACTCTTGAGAAAAATCAAAACAAACAGGCTGGTAATCCTAATTCTGTCATCTCAGTTACAATTTGCACCCAACGAAAACATGAATACTCATCCTTTGAGGCTGAAATTTCAGTTAAAAATACAATCTGAACCTCAAACAGATTGTAGACATGAGAATTCTGAGAGTGGGGGGTAGCTGAGCAGTGTACTCACATCTTCATGACCTTTTAAAACACATCCGCTGGAATGCCTTGCAACTGAAGAATCTGTGATGAAAATGGGATGATGTAGGCCCTTTTCTTATTCTCACAAAATATTTGATAATGACGCCGTAAGAGACAAATTTAAACTTGCAGTTTCACTTGGGTTTTTTTTTTATTAAAAAAATAGATTATCTTGAAGATATATTGGTCACAGTCTCACCTTCATTAAACACATATTTTTTGCCCATCTCTTCCTTAAGAAGTTGCTGGGACAAACTACTATAGTAACTGCTGAAAACTCTTGGAGTTCATATTCACTGTAAGTAGGAGGACTCGCCAGGAAACACCTACTTTAACTTATATAATCTCAAATAGATATCCATGTTTTATAATGTCGTATACATTGAACAGTCCCTCCACCTTTGTTTTTATTTGAACACCAAGTTCCTAGATAACATTGCTGTGCTAAGGAGGCCATTTCTAAGTGGCTGTCTAATTGCATTTCACAATTCCATGACCTGAATAGCCTGAAGCCAGTGGGGCCCCCATCAAGGCTTATTTGAATTGAAGCCAGGCAGCTTCCACAGTCTGCCTCAGGAGGTTTCAATTACAGACATATGCAAGACAGTGCAGGGTCTTTCCATACCTGTTCCTGCTTAGATATCTTCATAAGTATGCTCCAGTGTTTAGGAATTGTGGAATTGCAGCTAGGCTAGAAGCGCACTGGGGGGGTGTGGGTGTTGTATTTTTCCATTCAATTCTACCAGGTTTTGAGTTTGGTTCTTTTTTTCCCATCTTGGGTTGACATAAGAATGATAAATTTTCAAAAATTTCAAAATTTTCTTTGACAGTTTTCTATGCTGCAAAATGAAACTTTCCCTGACATGTACTGCAAAAAAACATGAGGTTTTCTATATATCAATCCTAATACGTAGGACAATTCTCCTTTTGAACCCCAAACCAACATTCTCCTTTGCAGACTAAAGAGGTATCTAGTCAATTGTGAAAATATTCCAACATTTGTATACAAATCTGAGACCAAGACATATGGGGAAATTGTGATTTGTGACCAAATGGCTTTACAAGCATTAACCATTTTTTGTGTACGCTTTGCAATAAATGACTACTTTTTAAAAAATTATATTTTTAAAATACAGTTTCATGAAAAGTGTCCTGGGAACAGATGGTCTTAACATTTATGAATAAGCTGATTCTTCTGTGAATTTTGTAGAATCATATTGACTTTAGAGAGTTTAACAGATCTTCAGTTATTAAATAGTCTGGCAAATGTTTAAAAATCCAGAACTGAGGACACAGTGGAGTATATTGATGTCGTAACTTAAAATGTCATTTCAGAGAGAAGATTTTACCAATTCAGTTACTCAGCAGTGTCCCTGATGTTGCACTGCTATCACTGGCTAGTTATAAATACATGTACCACTTTAGTCAGATGGATTATTCTGGTTTAAAGTAACTGCTTGCAAGAAATGTTTTAAGAGTGCATTAAATTCATAGGCTTTTTCTTTTGTAAAAGACTGGTATTTTAATCTCATTTTCCTGCTGAATTTCACAAACATGGAGATGCTACAGTTCTGCATACACACAAAGACAAATGTCACAATTTCATATTTGTGACTATTCTTGAAATAGCACATGTAGTGAAGGGCACTGGTTCTCCAGTGACTTAAATGGTTTCTGCACACTGCTTCTCACCTCAGTCCACTGCTGATGAGTTACTTCTGTCTACTAATTTGAGTGTAGGATCTGGGGAAAAAAAGATATTTTCTTCTTCCTAGATGAGATAGTTGGGACCCCAAATTAATTTTTCCTCCCTTAAATTACTTTTACCTTGGGAAAGTAAACTTCCCTAAAGGAGAACTGTTAATATATGCATGTCCAACCACAGAATTCTGTATTTTCCCTCATGTCCTATCCCTTGTGTTTGGGCTACCGTGTCAAGTGTGAAGCACACATCTCAACCTACAGATGAGGTCTGGCATGCTGGTTTTAGAAATTACCACCATCAAAGAGGAAAATGTGCTAGTCTTTACCAGGTACTGAAAAAATTAAAATGGTAGGTTAAAAACAAACAGTATAGTTACAAACTTGAAAAAAATATATAAAACTGTTGTGAACATTTAATGAAACATACATCTACCAGCACTGGGACACTATGCAATTTACTAGCACTTAGAACATTAATTTATTTTTTTTTTGAAACAGTGTTGTCGTGTCTCGTCTGTGCAGTCACAGAATTCAACAGAAAGCACACCTGGATATGGCTAACCCTTCAAAAATATGTGAATAAATGTGCATCATCAGAGTAAATTCCTATGGTATTTGTGCTTGGTGTAATACAGCTATGGCATCTTTGATATGCCGAGCTTTGAAGGGTCTTTTTGGAAACTTCATTGAAACTATTATGTATTTAAACTGTGTGGTACAACATACCGACTTAATTTGCTTTCACTGAAGATGTGTTATTTTTCATTGAATATCTTTTGGTGACTACTTGGATTCAAAACTCGTTTGAAATGCAGAATTTTCATCTGAACAAAATAGCATTTGATAATAATTACTGAATATACTTCAAAATAATCATACTATGGAAAACTAATGATCTCTTGGATATAATTTCCTAACACTAATGATATGTTACCATAATTGCTATATGGTCACCATTTTTGGAACTGTAAGCAGAAAAATTTCAGTTTGGAAAACCAATTAAATTATTAATATGAGTTGTATTCTAGTATTGCACTTATTATTTGTGGCCTTGAAACAAAACCTATGTTGAAAAGATATATTTTTAATTTAGCTATCTTTGCCGTTTGCAGGGAGTCATGTAATACTGAAAAAATGGCAGATGAAAACAAAAAAATCATGAATGTAAGAGGAATAGTAGTTTCATTGAATATTTTCTGAATGTACTTTTTCATAAATGTAATTCTAAGGATAACAAAATAACGATGGCCTTAGGATCCATAAAAAATTACTAGTATAAGCAGTATATAGCAATCACTACCACTAACACTTAGGAATGCATCAGCACCAAGTAAGAGTCATTTTTCTTTTCCCATTCCAGCATGCATAATGCAAACCTACACCAGTACAGAATCACGAGTCTAAAAATATCTTTATGCTTAAGCAAATACAGCAGACAAAAGACAGAAGAGCAGGGCACTAGCTCATACACTTTTTTCTCAGTGGAACCTTCTCATTGACAAAATGTCACTAGATTTAAAGTAATCTTCATTATAAAGGAGCAGGAAAATTAGTCCTGACAGAAAAATCAACACATTCATATATATTCACAGAACTGACAAAAAGATTCTGCTCCTAAAATAGCAGCCTGGCAAGACTATGAATACCCAGAAAGGCAGAGATCATAAAAGTATAATACTGTGGTTACAACACAGACACGTGAATTCAGACACTTGTCTGAACACAGCAAGAGAATAGTAAAATTTCTTAGCACATACTTAAAGGTGCTTTTTTAATTCAAAAAAGTAATCATTATATTCTACTTCAAAGGGAATCCATAAATATATTTTTTAAAAAAGAAAAGAAAAAAAGAGAGAGTATTGAGCTACAGAATTATATTTAATAATATCATTGAGTGATAGTATGGAAATTGAACAGCTGATCCTAAGTCAGAACCTGAAGGTATTAGCAATTCAGATGAGGAGTAGAGTGTTGGGTAGCTTACCATAGCAATGACTGCTGCTCCAGCTCCGGCAAGTGCCACAATGAACAAGTGGAATGTCATGTTTAGCTGCAAACGGAGACAAAGGAAAGGACTTTCATGGCTGTACACCAAACAGAAACTGAACAAAAATTCAGAATAACATAGAACAAATAATTACCTTCCTGGTGCCACCCTTCCACAAAAGTAATGAATAGGAATATTTTTCCAAGAGATTGACATCACTACATGTCATTGTGCTTGTTCTTGTTTTGTTACAATGCTCATATTGGGGAAAAAGCATAACTCTATTTAAAAATATATCATTTACATAATAAAATATTAAGAAAATTAATTATTTAAAAATAAACACTCCAGTACATTTTGAAGGTTTTGTTTGTTTTTTTTATGTTACAATACTACAATACCACCTTAAAAGCATTATGTTTGTGGTGGCTTTTCCCGTGGCAGATACAGCCTAAGAAACCCCATTTTCCCTTCATTAAATGTAGCTTTGCATCCACATATATTGATACACTTTCCTCTCAGATTTACCAATCTAATTTGTTCATAGTGATATGATATAAACCAGGTTACTTACATAATTCAAATTAACCACCTTCCTCACCTCGCCTCAAACCAAATGATAGCTTTTGCTTTTAATTTCAGTGACCTGGTTTATGCAGCAGCCGCAGAGAGTCAACTACACCACAAGAGCTGCATTTTCTAAGATGGTTTTGGTGTAAGGGTGGATTGTGTACCTTCACTCTAAGATTTATTCAATCTCTGGCTGCAGAGGGCTCAACATTTTAGCCTCTCTTTGTTTTAGGTAGATGTAATTTTGTTTGTCCTGTCTTTGTCCTTTATCATTTAACAACAAAACCAGAACACTCAGCTGCACTAAAACAGGTGGCCAAGGGAAAAACTACAAAGAAAAATATACTAAGAGCTACTGCCCTAACACACAACAAGGTTTGGCCAAATCCATTTGAAATCTTTACTCTCCTGTCACAACAGTAATCACGAGCCCTTCAATCAGTGATTCATTATATGAACCTATTCACTGTGCAGCAGGAGCATTAGCTTTCAAAAACATCTCTCTAACAAAGAACAAGATATTAGAATTATTAAGAAAACCCAACGAAACAAACCACAAGTGTATTTAGAAAACAAATGGATGAAGAAATTGCACTGACTAAATTTGATACTTGGTAAAAGACTAGGAAAACTACTTGCTTGACTGTATTTTTCTCTGTGAGTTTATTCATCACCATATCTAGAATTAGAACATTAACAGTGAGAAAACACATAGCAGCTACTTCCTACTACAACATATATTATGGATTTGCCAAAAATACTATGATATTTATTTACCTCGTTAGAGTCACACATCTTGATGAAACTTTCTGATGAGGTGCAAACCTTCTTTTCCTCTCCAATAGTTACAATACCTGGAGGAGAATAAATATTCACATTATTTAGTATTCCTAGTACAGATCAACTTCCTTTATATGAGAAAAGCTGAGAACTCATTTCAACAATGATATCTGGGTTTTTTTGCTGACAATCGGGAGTCTGGAGCAACTCTCCTGTGAAGACAGGCTGAGACAGTTGGGATTGCACAACGCGGAGAAGAGAAGACTCTGGGGATACCTTATAGCAGTCTTCCAGTAACTAAAAGGGGCCATCAAGAAACCTGGTGAGGGACTTCATACAAGGGCATATGGCAGTAGAACAAGGGGTAATGGCTTAAACTGAAAGAGGGTAAGTTTAGGTTAGGTGTAAGGAAGAAATTCCATATTGTGAGGGTGTTGAGGCACTGGAATATGTTTCCCTGAGAAATGGTGGACGTCCCATCCCTGGAAGTGTTGAAGGACAGGTTGGATGGGGGCCTGAGCAACCTGATCTAGAGGAAGGTCTCGCTGCCCCATGGCAGAGGGTTGGAACTGGTCTTTAAGGTGACTTCCAAATAAAACCATTCTAGAATTCTTTTGTTTCAGCCATCACAAAACTAACACATCATCTATTTAGTAAAAACTCTAGTAAGAAACATGTAGGTAACAATTTTTCAGCCATTTTTGAAAATACCTTTATTCCCCATTTTGATCAGCACAACAGTTAAAAAAACAGAAATTATTTGCAACCAGTATATATACTTGAAATGTTCACAAACCTTCTCTACCCCCATGTGGAGAAATGTGCTGCATATTGGTTTCAAACATATTGATCTGGTATAAAGCTTCTTTCACAAGGTATAAAAAAAACATTATACAAATTTATACTTTATTGTCTCGCTTATCAGCAATAATAACTAGAATCTGCTACTTCACTTCCTTTAGCTAACATCCATATACTAAATTGAAGACTAGCTTGATAAAAAACCAGCAATTAACTCAGTTATCATGAAAAATGTTTTTTTCCTAATATTAATCAGTGGTTTTTGCACTGAGTCTACAGGAAACAAGTACATTCACAGAATACACACTTTATATGTTAGTGTTCTATGAACATCCTAAACAATTAATTAAAAACTAGTCATGAATATTAACAAAATAAAAGGTCATAGAAAAAAAATTAATACATTTGATGGGGTCTATACAGATAATTGCTTTTTAAACTCACCTGCCATGCAGTGTAGGGAAAAAACAATAAATAATAAAGACTTTCAACTTTTCTTCCCACTCATGAAAGATAAATGTCAAATATTTTATTTCAAATTAATTGAAATGTTTACTATGAATGAAACTATTTCTTTGCCAGGAAATGCAACATCTTTTATATCTCCACTTAACAGTTAAAAATATACTGAGATTTTATTTTAGGCCAAGGAAACAAAAGAAAGACAAGAAAATGTCTGTTGAGAGTATGATTACCCAAAGGTCTGTGGATTGGGAAACTGCTGAAGCCACAACATTAGATTCCAATCAGTCTTGTGGAAGGAAGGAATTGAATTACCATCACAAGAATTCTCAGACATTTTAGGATTAAAAATCCCTTTCTATCCAAATTTCGCATCCTCTCAAAACACAAATAGGTGCATATCCCCACACTATTCTAACCTCCACTATTCAGGCTTTAGCCCCACTTCCTCTCTGTCTCTCTCTCCACCACTTTCTTAAGAGTGTTACCCTTAAGTGTTATTGGTATTGTTAGTCCTCATCAAAATTTTTGAAAGCAATCAATCTTGCGTCCCAATTCGCCTCTGCAGAGACAGCTGACACCCTAGGATCTCACATCTCCAAGTCAGTGTCCTACCACAAGACTAAAGCGTCATTCTCCAGATAAATGACTAATTAAGCATTTTAGACAAGTTCTGGCAATTTCTAAAGAAGAGACTAAGCAGAAGCCCCATACCAGATTTTCATTACTCTGAGAAGATGGACAAGGTTGACTTAATTTTTGTCAGGTATGGAATGCATTTCATCTCATACACTGCCTAGACTAGTGTGTAAAAGGGCAGAAAGAGACACTTAACAGCTGTTTCAGAAACATTGAACAGTTCATTTCAGATACATGGAAGCAAAGCAGTGGAATGCTCTCTTTTGTGAAATCTTACTTTCCATTTAGTGCTTTTTATTTACATACCATACTGGCGAAGATCCAAGCAGAGATTAGCTCCATCCACTACAGTGGCATTTCGGCAAATGGTCCACAGATTGAAGTACATGTAAACAGGCAGAGAAGTGAAAGCTGTAACGCCAAGCCAGGCCAACATAAAGATGTATGTCAGCATAATAAACTGCAGTAAAAGAGGGAAAAACAAAACCAGTGGTAAGTCAGAACTTAACTGATACACCATAGGAAAAGAGGAACCAGAGAAGTAACAAATGCATCTATGACTGGCTTTGTCTGTTTCTGTCCTTATTTAATTTATGGTTTTGGTCTGACAATCTATTCATGATCAGGTCAAAATGGTGCCAGAGCACTAATGTGATGTTTCTGAAGAATAAGAATTATGCTTCCACAAGTGCAAGCTTACTCCATGTTCCTCTCACTCTTGTGCCAATGATGAATGCAAAGCACCACACCTGAAGTACAGACAGCTGCATGCTTTGTGAAGTGTATCTGTCCCTCTCTCTCATCACCACTACTGAATAAGTAGGACAAGAGGCCATATGGTTGTATCTTCCACTATCAATCATGATGCAAAAAATTAAAATTAAATACTGTAGGCTTTACTTCTTTTGATTTTAAAATTGGGCTTTTAATAAAAATGAGCCTTTTTCTATGACTGCCACAAAATCTCACTGACAAATCCATTTTGTGTTGAACCGATGAGACTATATTTTTACCATTCTGTTATTGCATTCAGATATATTTGAGGTCTACATACAATCTAATTCATCATTCAGAAAAAAAAGTAGGGTGCTTACTTCTATTAATAAGAAACACACTAGATTACATGCTTTGCATCATACGTTCTCCAAAGGTTACATGCTTGCTTTCTTTAGCCAAAAGTCTCAGGACTACAGCAATGTGCTCTCAGGAGGCATTGAACTCTCCTTGCCTTCTTGGCCAGTAGTTATGTTGGCACACCCATATCTTGTAAATAAGTAAACATGCTTCCTTGCTGGCCTGAGACCACTGGGAAACACACTCATCAATAACAAACCATCTTTTCATTATATGCTGTGGACAGGGTATGAAGAGGCTACATGCTAAAATGTGGAAATCAGTCTCTAAATATTGAATCCAAATAGCCCCAGCATTTGGTGACTTCAGAAATGCTGATGAATCTAAACACATTACTGGACACAAAAATATTTCATCACACTTAGACTTTTCTAGCTGCTTACCTCAGAAAAATATTGGCTCTGAGAATAAGAAATAAGAAATATTTTTGAAAGCTGAATAAGCTGGTTAAAAACCTGCTTAAAATTAAACCTTTAAGAGTAAATAAGGTGAAAATGTAAGATATTTTCTTGTTTGTTTTTTAAATGCAAGATCTCTCAAATCAGGTAACACAGGAGAAAAGCCTAATATAAATGCAGATTTTAGTTATGGAAATCAAATAAGGTCAGACTCTAAACAGTTGTAAGTGGTACTAAAAATTGTAGCAGGGTGGCTTACCCACATTGACCTGATCAGGGAAACCAATCCAAAACAACAAAAGGTCTGAATTTTAAATGAGGTACTTTTATTGCTTTGAAGCTACAGGATGGATGTTCTCAAGCAATATTAAAGAGACCTTAATTTGATTTACTTTAACTCACTTCCAAATATTATTAAATAAAAGTAATTTTCATTCTGAGGAAGTATATTTACATACGGATTTAATGTAGTTTAATTAATCCAGTGTAAAATTTATTTCAGATTAATTTTCCTGATTGTCCCTAGGTGAATGAGACTTGTAGAAGTAGTTTGAAAAGCTGTTTAATACTTTTGATACCAACTTTCTATCCTTTTCTTTAGTTAGTACTCCATGGTTCAATACTCATACTTTACCTCCATGCTTACCAGTTTGAGAGCTACAAACTATTTTAACTTTTCCCTCAACATCTAGCTAGTTTAAAAGGAAATTTGATGTTTCTAATTTATGCATAAATATTTCTAAAAATGCATTCATGCAGAAAATGGCTGTCTTCCTCTCCAAATTTTCCCAAGAACCCACTTACTAGAAACCCAACTGATAAAATAGAGGAAGAGATAGAAAAGTCCATAATAAATATGAACCCTTGAATATCGCAGTAGACATTTCCATGAGTCAGTTGCTTTATATACTGGAAATTCTATTTCATCTATTACAAAGAAAATAGTTAACACACGTAAATACTGTTCTGTACATGCTCCTTTTTTTGTTGTTGTTGTTGGTTTACTGTTTTCTTTTTTTCCTCTCCATATTACAGTGTTAAAGCTAGTGAAACAACATCTGGCTCAGCCCCAGGCACGCACTTACAAATAATTACTTGGAAAATTACTCAGAAATGTAGAGTCAGGGCTATGAATTCCCAACTAAAGTGTTATGTCTGATCTTAATTTATTATCAAGTTAAAGAGGTGCACTAATTTTTTTCTAAGGCAGGAGAGAGAAATAAGAAAGTCTGTCTTGGTATACACTTTAAATTCTCAGTTGTCTGTATTCTAGAAGTGTTTTAAAAGTAAACCAGCCTCCTAGCGTATATTCTGAGCTTGTCAAAAACAAACAAGTCTGAAGTCTTACATGTGAGCCTTCTGGAATTAGTGAAACAAACAATATTTAATAAATTTAGTACATGTCTCAGTGTAGCACATCCATAATAATTTAATGGAGTTCTAAATCTTTTATATTAGTTACATTACTGAAATGCAATAACTGTTTTTATGACTGGGCTCCATATAGATTTGAGAATATTTGAGAATATTTGAAAATAGGAAATAGATTTTCCTATTTTGTGGTTAGCACCAAGTGGAGTAAAAAAGATAGGCCTTACTATGAGCATTACAAATATTTTTTAATATATTTTTATTTTCTGATCTGTAGTAAGGATGAAGAAGACTGCTTAAAAGTCTCCACTGAGATAATACAAAGCATTGGTATAGCAAAGAGGGGAAAAA
The DNA here is from genome assembly GCA_013399875.1 of Gymnorhina tibicen. Lineage (NCBI taxonomy): Eukaryota > Metazoa > Chordata > Aves > Passeriformes > Artamidae > Gymnorhina > Gymnorhina tibicen. The sequence continues at coordinate 485,937 of VXAZ01008675.1, read as the reverse complement.
CAGAGCTTATTAGCTTCTAAAAATCTGCCTTGGGCACAAAATGATAGCAGTAGAAATCTGTCAGATGATAGTTGCTGTGAGTCATAAGAGCTGCCTTCTCAGAGAGAATTGCCTGCTTGTTTATGAAACGGATTCTCTTTAAAAACATGAATCTGATTGGTTGAGCATCTCAGAAAATTCACTCAAATGATGATTTCATTTTAAAAACGTATTTTAGAAAAGGAATAACTTCAGTTTTCCTGTCAGTTACTTTCAGCTGAAGAGCCAGTGGCCAACGACATGCCTAATTACATGGCACAACACCAAGAACACCAAGAAGACAGGAAAAAAAGGGGAAGCTTATTTTGTTTTATGTAAGAATAACTAAAACACAAAACTTCAAGTTAAACCACATGGTAGTTATGGGTTATGCCTGGAAGATGCTATCACTGATATCAGAGAAGCAAACCACAGAAATGTGATCTGGGCAGTAATATACTTCCTGCTGTAAGGGCAGTAAAAAATTTTAACCTTGCACAACAAATTATTAATTTCTAGCCATAGCAGGTAGTAGCCCATAAATTCATTTTATAATTGCATGAAAATATGAATTATTTTATTTTAAAAAAAAGCACAGGAAAGAATAAAGTCTTTTCTTTAGATAATTTTCTATGCTATTAAAACCTTCCCTCTTTGCCCTAGAGAACTTACAAGAAATGCTTAAGGAGCCTGTTCACTCCAGGAATTAAATTCAGAACTCAGTCTCCTGAGATTCAAAGGGATCTTTCTCCTTTGAAGTAGCATTCTGCTACGTGACAAGCCGAAGATTTCTGAAATAGCAGTATAGCATCTTAAAGAGGTATCAGTTTGTTCTTTAGTATCCCATCCATTGTGTTTATAGTGAGAATTACTTTCTCTGATCAGTTCGATTTTCACTCTAAGAAGCCAAACATATAAAGTCAAAACAAACTAGAAGTAATAGTGAAATTCATCTACTAAATCATGAAAATAAAGATCACTAATTTAAACTCAGCTCACATTTGCAAAGAATAGCTAAAATGAATAATTATTTGAACAAACAAATCTTCAATGTTTTTAATGGTTATTTTTTTGTACCATCACTGCGGCTGGCAAAACGCTTTTTCCAGATTTTGTAAGCTTTTCAGTGCCTGTAATTTCTGTGTTATAAATTATCAAAGCAGGCAAATCATCAACCTTCTGGAATGATTTTTTTAATCAAAACAGAACAATGGCAGGAAGCAGGTATTTCAGAGCATATTCTGAAATTGTATGCATGGAGCACAACTTCCATGGTGGTCATAGCAGATTGAAATCCTTTTTCCACTGAAAACATTACCCAAATCATATCTATTTTAATAAGATCAAGATTTCAGTTACTGCCTTTTTTTTTCCTCCTTCTTTCTAATTCATGGGTAGTTGTTCCATGAAAAGCACATTCATTAAATTTCAAACACTGTTCTTGTTTTAGTTTTGTTATAAATATTTTAGTACCCCTGAAGAAACATTGTATGATGGCTTCAGTGGCCCCAGGGACAGAGACAGTGAAATCATATCTAGAAGGTACAGTTTCTACAGACAGACAGGGAATGAAAAGGAAAGAAATTAAACTTCATTCTTTTCATTTTATGCAGACACTACTGCTTACAACAAGAAAAATAATACAGGAAAATAGCAACAAATTAAGTGCCCAAATAAAACTTAACTCCAGAAAACTCATGTCACCATGCAATTTTATCTTTGTTCCAAACCACTCAGTACTTACTTTTACACTTTCTCTCAGTCTCATCATATATTTATTTTATATGAACTCCCTGATGTGAGCTCTCAACCCAGAGACTTGCAAAAAGATGTACACCTTGCTGTGTTTACATCCCATTTAGATTTATTTTCCTATGACACACACACAAAAAATGTTTACTTTCAGCTACATGAGCTAAGACTCCATCCAAACCTCTTCGCAGCTTCAGAAATTCTCTTTGACAGTTTTTGCCAGAGATCAAAATTGTATCTACAGAGATCCTGTACATCTATCCTGCCCAAAGCCTATCACACTTCATTATGAAACCCTGGCAGTGCTGGACGTCACCCAGGATAAACCCAGGGTTAGCCTGGCTGTCTCTCATGGGAACACTGGGAAGTAGCTGGTCTCTACCGTGCAGTGTAGTCCTGGTTTTGGGTGCGTTTTCCAAACAAGAAATGCCAGAACAAGGTCCTGTGTTGGACTTTTTGGCCACACACAAGCAAGAACAGAAAGATCTTTCCAATGTCTTCCTGAATTGCCCTGTCTCTCTAATGTCCCATTCACTTTCAAATGTCCATATATTTGATTTCAATACTAATAAAAACTTATTTAGTTTTAGCACTTTGCCCAGACTCAAATTCATAACTGACCTTTGGCTTTCAGGCCTTCTGCTTCATCTTGTTCATTTTACGCAGAAAAAAATTGCTCTGAGTTATTGCTACTGTCTCCTTACTCTGGGCACATTCTGCATAAATTCATTTATATACTCCTTTTAAATTATTCATTGCAGCTGACACATATTTTCTCAAATGCTGAAATTTGTGTTGATGAAGTTGTACTTGTAGAGTACTGGTAGAGAGCACAGTTCTCTCTTCGGTTTACAAGAGGTCAGATTTAAAGTACTGCACAGGTTCCCACTTTAGGCCTATTGTTTATTTGCATTCAATGTCCTATAGTGCAGGGTTCTGACTACACCTTACATCAACAGTCCAGACTCAATAACATCCTCTTATCAATAAACTTTTACGACAGAGTTGTTTAAAGATTAGATGTTTGTTCGTCACCTGTATTATTACCCCACAGCAGTTTAATTCTTCTTTTGAGAGGTTCAGATTTCACCCAGCAGATTTTTGCAATTTTTCTGTCATTTTTAAAGAAGAATCTCTACATAAATACTTCTACCTCTTCCCAATGGATTTTTTTTGCCACAGCATCTTACATGTATAATTCCCCATATGCAAATATGAAAAAGAGCAAGTAGAAAACTTGCTGAGTTCCTCTGGAAAATATTTTAACAATGCAGAAGCTAAAAGAGCCTTTGCTGCTTAGTTTAAAATGTTGTCTAGAACCAAAAATGCTATTATTTATTTAAATGTAAATAAATCAGAAACTGAAAAAAAAATTTTATAGATGCCTTTAGATATTAGTATGTTTAAGAAGGACTGTTGAGTAGCTCACAAGGAAACAGACATTTTAACATTCTCATTTCTGTACTAACTAGCATCTCCAAATTCACGCCTCATTCACGGAGAGAAATAAAAGATGAAACAAAAGTATTTCAACTTGTCTCATTTTATATACAATGCTGCTGGAAGAGACCATAGTTCTGATATTACCACTCAATGCACTGTAAACCACAGAAAATACACACTTGCAAAGTCTTTTCTGCTTGGTTGGTAGTATCCCTTTTATTGCTAACAATCACTTGTTGGACATTTATTATTGCCTCTACAAAACATGTTCATCCTTTCTCTCTCTCTAACATATCATACTCTCAGGCACAGCTCCAAGAGTCTTGTTGAAACATGGATAGATTTCATGGTATGCTATTACTGTCATGTGGCTGATTCTCCTTGGCTTGCATTCAAGTCAACTGCTTTGAGAGAGAAAAAAAAAAGCCAATATTGGTCCAAATTTCTCTTCATAGAGGGACAGACTTCTCAGGTTTGCCTAACTGAAATTCATTCATTTACTAAATACTACCTAATGTGAATTTCCTTTGATTTTTAAAATATATTACCAGAAAAATACAAAATCCCAGAAAACTGAAATTATATTTTTTTGGAACAGTTTTGTTTGGGCTTTTTTAAACATTTTTCTTCTACAGATAGTTTAGGTGGAAGAAAAACTGATTTTGTCAAAATTAGGAGCAATTCTCCTTACTTTCTGCTTTTCATCTGCACATACATTTTTCTAAAATTTTATTTAAATGTGTATTTCAGGGTTAAAATATTCCATGCATTATTTCTATGGCTTTGGAAACCATTTAGATGCATATAGAAAGCTGGGTTACTTTCTGATTTATGCTGCTGATTTATTGGTAGCAGTGGAGAAGGAGATATCCATAGTCACCTCAGAAATGATTCTCTAACAAATTGGTTCACTTTTTGAAATATTGCTTAGCAAACAAATTGATGAAATATCAGTTTGAAGAAGATGGCTTTGCACTGATGCAAAACTAAGTTTTACCTTAAGATCATATAATTTCTCTCTTTGGTACTTCCTTATAAGCCAAACATTCTAATTTATTTTTTATTTCTGAATTTTCTTTAGAATGTTGGTGGGTTTGTAGCATTGTGTTGCCCAAAGTTGTTATAAAGTAGTTATTTTATATGTCCTTCAGGCAAGACTATAATTTTTGTAGTCTGACAGGTTTCTGAAGCCCTACATAAAACACTGGATCTTTACTGCTATTTGACAAAAGCAGAATTTCCTATGCAATTTTTTTTTCAATCTTTCCAATAGGAATTTCTTTTTCTCAAAATGCATATGCTCATATTTTCACATTCTCAAAGTTCTCCTCCTTTTGTTTTTCTTTCTGGTGGTGTTTTTCTAACACTAGGAGGTACTGTCTGAGAATATAGCTAAGCTATTTGCTCTGTATTTAAATGTGATTAAAAATAAATAATCTGTTTTTAAAACTGTTTTTTTTAAATACGTATTAGATATCTTCATTAAATACTCCTTTTTCACATGCTCTTCATTCTATGTTCATGCCACATAACTATTCAATTCAAAGACATAAAGTACAAAAAACAATCAGTTCCATCATTACCTTTTCCCTGAAAATGTAGGCTAGTCCTAGTAGTAAATTTTCCAGGTTATGCTAGCAAATAGCTGATAATTATTTATAAAATCCTGAACCACACTCCAATGGTTTTCTGTGATGATGAGTTTTCTACACACAGAAGAAGGTATAACACTCAGCTGGGAAAAGACTGAACAATACAGATTGTTTACATTTTTCATATTTCCAAAACTTGCATTGCAACATTTTTTCAGGAAGATTCCATGGTTTGTTGTTGGACACAAGACAGTGAAGCTTAAACTAGAAAGCAGAAGTAATACTTGTAACTCTGAACAGATGTGTCACTCAAGGTTTTTACTTGGCTGTCAAAAAAAAAAAGAATGTGTGTACTTTCCTGATATATTCTTAATGGGCTTTGAGAAGCCTATGTGAAAATGAAGGGGTAGGGACCTTCCTTGCTTGTTTCCTGTCTTGCCAAGCATTCAAAGTCAGTAACACAGCTTTTTAAGCTTTTATTGTGACCTTAAATTACAAATTTAAAAGTTTCCCTCCTTCCTGTGCAAGCAATGCCAAAAAATATTTACAAAGCTAACTATAAATTCATAAGACATCAATAGGAAGATGCAGTTCACACGAAAAAAGCTTTTTCATATGAACAGAGAACAAATGTATATGGTTTTCTTTCAGCATAAAAATAATGCATTTGTGATAATTCCACTGATATTCAAGGGCTTACATAACTCTAAAAAGAGTAAAATGTCTAGATGCAGTGAATAAGTTAGCCAGGTGAAAACAAGGGTCAGGGAAAACTGTCATCATCTGATGAAACATTGAAGTTAAAGCTGAGACGGATTATCTGAACACAGGGGAAATAAAGCTATTATCTTGAGTCATTTATGATGATCCATAGTAAAAAGTTAGAGCCAATGGAGAAAGTGCAACTTCTCCCAAAGTTAAGCATACTTTGGAAATACATGACAACAGCTTAATTAAAAAAAAATACTTATTGACTGAGCTCACATGCCAAGAAAAAAATCTGTCATCGATGTGCAAGACGCACAGCACAATCTGAAGTGAAAACCTTTCATCTGGTTTATTACCAACAGTAACGCTTCTGTCAGCGAGCAGCAAGACCAAGAGAAGCTGAGAAGGTACTGGCAAGGCACATTACAATGTCTGGCACACTCCTCTATTAAAGGAAGTAATGAATACTGCAGTCAACAAAAGGGCTGCATGTACAACACGTGGCAAGTTATGGGATAAAAGGAATATCAAATGAAAGTATAATTTTATAAGTGCAATATTTCTGAGTGAGAAAATCTGGAACTATACAATAAAGAAAAAAAGGCTTGGACAGATTACAGAAATAAGACAGATAAAAAGTAGAGTCAGCACCTATAAATGTATAAAAAATTAATTTCTGAGCTCACTGCAAAAGATTTCTAAAAATATAACAAATAGTGAAAAAAATAACTTGCTTTCTTCTTTCTTTTCAAGACACCATATATATATATAAACAATGCAGTTGGGAGAGAATGGCATAAAGATGAGCCTCTTAACCATTCAGCTGAGTTTTGAACTATTGCTAGGGCTTGTTCTTCCTATTTCAAGATCAAGAGCAGAAGATTGCAAGGAACACAGTTCTCTAAAGAAATTCCAACACTGGTCTAGTATCCAGGGATAAGATGAATTCCAACAATCTATAATATTGCTAAAATATTTTCTTTCATCTACTAACTCTAGCAGTTTTTTGATAGCAAATGTTATTCACCTAAATTCCAACTAAAGGGGCCAGGCAGGATACATCCAACTAAAGGTAGATAGTTGATTGAAGAGCTTATTATAAAAGACATAACTTAAAAGACTTGAGGGTTATTCTCTTTGCAGAAAATAGGACAGTCACAAAAAAAATTCAGTTCATCTGACAAAGTTTGCCTAAACCTCCCTCTCCTTTAACTACTGAAGGAGCATAGGCCTTTGTCTTGATAACCTTAGTGACATTCTTAATTAGGTGGGATATATCTGTGTCATAATATATTACCTCTGAAATTGACTACTCTGTTAGCTTCTGGGTAATTTGTGGAAAAAATTCGTGTTTCTGGTTTTCAATTGAGCAATCTGAAAGGTCAGAGCACTATGAATCTCACCTTCCCCATTTCCCATATCACTGTCTGAAACTACTTACAGCATACACAACTTAACATGTATGGGGACAAGAGATTTTTAGATACTTTCCTTAGTTAAGATTGGATTAAAGGGTTCTGGACCTGTAAGTATATCTGCTGTCTTGGAGAGAAGGTCCTTTATTTCTCGCAAATCTGCTATGAAGCATACTACATTCCTCAGATGGAGCAGAATTTAATCAGAAGCAAAGCCTCCCTGTCTGTCAGCTCAGCATTTTTTCCCCAGAATATCCAGACACGGTATCTAATTTTCAGAAATGAGAGCTTCATTTCTAACATTCAGAAATAATGCATCTGTTCTGGGTGGGAAAGCCAGCTGAGCCTGCACTGAACTCTCTTCCTCCTGTTACACAAAGAATCAAATGTCAATATGAAGCAGTTTCACTGCCTCTAGAATAACTGGTCTGGTAAGGAAAAGATGAAGTGATGAGTTCACAGATGGTTTTTCAAAACATTTGTGCAGCTTCCATGGTTTTTTTGCAAAATAAAATCTGGAAATATTTTGGGAAGCTCATGTTTTAGTTTAGGCACTCAAGAAGCATGTGTGAAATAGCACATAGGTATTCAGGTATCCAGAATTATTTTCAAAGGCAGAAAAATCCTTGTCAGTAATTAAAATAAAATAATTCTAAAACTGAAAATACAGAAAGTATATGTCAGTGCAGTTTAGAATATAAAACATCTTTCTCTAGAGCCTTAACATGGTTCTTTTGAAAAGCAAGATACAAAGAAATAGAAATACAACTGCCACAATGAAGTCTTTATATAGTGTTTTCTGATGAAATAAAAAAAACCAAACCTCCTTTCCCATTTTAGAGCATAAAATGAGGGGGCAAGTGTCATTGTGTTTCTTTGTTCATTTTTTCTATTGACTCTGTAAGCAGATATTCTAAAACAAGGTGTAAATGAGGCTTTCCATGACCAAGGGAGCTGACTATAAATAGGAAGGGTACTAAATTGCAAACATGAAAACAGTGCTACAGTTGGGTTCAGGCCTGTCTCCCATTCTTTACTAATGAAGCTGCAGCACAGTTATATATGACTGTTTATTTAATACTCTAAAAGCATGTTCAGGCATGGAATGTGAAGACTAGAAACAAAGCCATCCCTCCTCAAATGTGACTGGTACTGTTTTACTGCTTTTTTTTTACTTTTCACAGTAAATTAAGTCTGCAAACATTGCCAGTGAGAGTCTTCACTGTAACTTTCAGAAGGCCTCTCTCAGATGTGAGAGGCTCTACTCCATGGCAGCACTGACATGACTTGGATGCTAAGCCTCTGAATGCTCATATCAGCTGATTAGTCAACTATACTGTCATTGGAAAGGTTAGGTTGAGCTATTTCTTTTCCCATTACTTCAGGCAAAAAAAATCCCTTTTGCCCATTCAGAGCTAGAAAGTGAGCTATTTGAAGCTAAGGAGGGAGGTCAGGAAGGGCATATGAAAAACTCCTTCAGATGTTGGCTATCAGTGTTCTTAAAAGCCTTGTTTTCAAAAATATTTCTTAAGAAAGAGAAAAAGATGTTACCTTTCGTATTTCCATATACAGAAATACAGATTATCCATACAAATTTAAAATAAACTTTTCCTCCTTGAATTTTTTTATTGATTTTTTTCCTCCATTTTCATAATAGGTTTAGTCACAGACGTAATAAATTTGTTCATGCAAAATATTAATGACAAACAACTGGCGATAACGGTAAAGCTGAAGGACTTCATTTTCAGACTTCAGCATGCTAAACTTCTATTTAGAAAGATATCAACAAATTTGATGTGAAATCATAGTCAGAATGGGATTTTTTACAAAGGTGTTTTTGATGTGGAGCCATTTTTATAATTTTAGTTTTTAAAAAAAACAAATATCCTGGGTGTACATTTCTGTTAAGGCATTGCTAAAAGAAACCAACTGTTTAATCTTTGACAGCCTAGATTTTAATATTTACAGAATTACTAGCTCAAAACTGTATACAAGGAAGCTTTCTTGCAAATTGTAGTATCTGCCAACCCCTTTCAATAGCATTATCTCCTTTTGGCAAATGTACACAAGCAAATTTATTACAGCACATTTTTAGTAATTGAACAATCTGGCCTTGACACACAATACTGATTTGGTTTCATTTACCTCTCCACTCTTCTTTTTGTTGTTCTTAGGTCCTATCCTATTTCTTTATATCATTGCATGTGTTAAGGAACTGAATAAATTCTAAACATATCACTGCTGGATTGAAATATTTTCTAATTTCAAAAGTATATGTCTTTTTTTAAGTCTAAGATGTTATTTTCCCCTTAGAAATTTTAAGGATGAGACAATGAAAATCAACCAATCAAAAAGGGTATCAAGTTTTAATTGACATATACTCTCTAGAGCACAGACACTACAGTCAGAATAATAATCCGAAATAAATTCAGACATTGGTATAACAATCTTACTCACATATCATCAGAATGAGACAAGCAATCAAACAGCAGATTCATGGTTTTTTTTCACCCACCCTAAAGAAAAAACTTCCACTGACTTCAGGAATAATGACAACAATGCATTTAACTTAAACTAATTGATGGATTATTGTGAGTGTGACCATAAAGAGTGTATAGCCTTAACCTTAGCTGCATGATGTGTATCAGCCCAGGGCTTCTCAAAGTAAAACACAAATACTGCAAATTACTGATGAGGAAAGTAAAGTGCTTTAGGAATTAATGTAATGAATCACTAATAATAACAGTGATATTAACCATAGAATAGCTGCTTAAGTGTTCATTTCTTCCAGACACGTACTATAGAATTACAGTTATCAAAACTGTGAGAGGATGCAGCACTGCTCTGCTGCAGTACTGAGGACAGACATTCACGGGAGCTCTGAAGAAAAATAATGTTCTGAAAATTTTGCTACTCTATACAGAATTGGAACTAGCTTAGTAGGTCCTCAGTGAATATAGATTAGAGACTTCTTTCCAGGAGATGAAAGCAGTGTTGGCATAAGCAATGACTGCTCCTCATTTAAAACGTTCTCAGTCTTCATTTATATATTTATTTAAAAGTTTTAAAGCAACCTTAGTAGAAGTGCCAAAATCATACAGTGACGACAAGAATGAAAGAAAAAGGGATGAAAACGCAGGATTACTGTGGAGCAGCTTACATCTGTGGAGAGATGACATACATACTACATTCCCCACTTTACAAGATGTAGACCATCTGTGTCCAGTTTAATCTTATATGTCAGGATATCCAAAATACTAGTTTTGATATTCTTTGTATGATTGGAAATATCTATTGCTTATATTTGTTTAGACCATATTCCACTTTAATAAGTGTTGACAGTTGTGGTAGAGTGCAATGGGAAACCCAACCCTGCCTACTGCTTTATACATTAATTATTGTTAATATAGCATAAAAATAAGTGTCGTTTAACACCCAGACCTATTTGGGTGTATTTATTCATTTACTATTCATCACAAAATATGAGGTTTTGATGCAGGCTGTGTTTGCAGAAATATCCAACTCCAACAGCTACCAAGTGCACAGGCCTCTTACCTTAGATGCAGAGCAATCAAATACCAAAAAAAATGTGTTATTTACCTGACACTGAACAGAAATGTTAAAATAATCCCAGTTGAAACTGTCAGAAATTTTAGTATGATGCACTTCCATTTAAGTCCTAGTACAAATCTGAATCTGTGTTTTCTAGGGTCATAAGTAAATGACCTCTCCAAATCAGAGATTAACACAGGAGTAAATAATGGGCTGTTTGCCATTAAGAAGCAAAACAGAACCTGATGACAGGTCTCAGCTTGTTCCAAAGAGGAACAAGAAAGATTCCTAAAATAACTGAAAATATTAGTAAGGGAAATATTTCTTTCCCAGTAGAGCTGGAGACCTTACAGTTTAGTCCTGTTCAGTACAGCTCACGTCGCTGAGGTAATGAACTTCCTCATTCAACTGGATTCATTGTTCCTGAGTAGCAAGAATTTCTTAGCATTTAACCAATACAGAGAACATTTGTTACACCCTGTTCTCCTTTGCTGTAATTTTTAAATGCTGAACTGAGGTATCACAAAATATTAAAGAAACACAAAACCAAAAAATAAACATCACAAGGCACAAAAAAAATATACAAAGCATGTTGAATTTGTCATAAGTACAAAAGCTTTCTTAACCACTTACCCAGGCACTCACACATCTGCCACAAGTGGTGATTTTGAAATCTCCATAGAGATCCTTGATGGCACCAGTCGTAAAGAATCCCTCCACCATCAGCAGAATGCCATATACAAAGAATGCAGCTGCTACACCATATATCACATACTTGAAGATGTCAATCCTGTATAGGAACAGCAAAAATTAATTATCTGCAGAAATATTTAAAGCTGACTCTGAAATTTCAGGGTGAGATAATCAGACCCACTAAGTGTCAAACTTTCTGCCCTGGAGTCAGTTTAAGTACTGATGTGCCATAACAACAGCTGAAGGTGAGGACAGGAATGAACTTTGAAGTAAAATAGCATTGCTATAAGAAACACTGGGTCATTTAATCTCTAATTAAATGTAAAAATGGATCTGTTTGCATAAGACAGCAAAAATTGTCACATCAATTTAAAAGTCGGTTACTTTACAGTTTACTTTTTCCTCTAAATGAAGTGGAAAAGAAAAAAAGAAAAGGAAACAGAAATCTGACACATCTTCTGAGTCACACATTCTATCCAGCACTTAAGTTATAGAAGATATTAAGTTACATTCTTCAATAAAACTTTCTGCACATACAGGTAGTTCTCAAGCTGCAATGTCAGTCTGCTCTATTTTCTCACTGTTATTCTCCCACTTATTCTCCAGTGGACAAAGTGTCTGACACAGAATAATAAAGTCATTAAGAGAGATTCCTTACTTCAAACCAGAAACATATTATTCCAGAAGTAATGAGGTCAGATCATCTGGAACTCTTCTATAATGCTGCTTTAAAACATCATTTCACAGACACACAGCTGAAGCAACGAGGGATGGTTTGCAGTGTGACATGCAGAGTCCTAGAAGGCTTAATTCACTACAAAGAAGATTACCTGGGCTGTGTGGTCATTCTGCCCAGAACTGCCTAGAAATTCAACACTGGCTCAAGGATCTGCCTCCTAAATGTTCTCTCATGACCAGAGTTTGTGAAAAGATTTTCTAGAGCACCTCTCTGCTCTGTTGTCTAAATTTGGAAACATTCCTACTGACCATAGCCTTAGATCAGTAGATTTTAAAGTTTTCTGCTTGAAACTAGCCACAGTAAATTTTCAGTTTATTGATGTGACAATGCAGGAGCTGTGCAACTCTTTACAAAATGGTAATATGCAGATTTAAGATGGTGCTAAGTTCCAATCTTATTCTCCAGGTCAAGGTAGCGACACCTCATAATAATGTAAGACAAAAAGTAAGGCTGAGAACAATTAGGATCTCCCAGATGAGTTTTTGATATTACCCCCAATGGATGTTTTCTCAAGACAATGATTAATATTTTTATAGTTATGAAAGGAATGGTAACAATTCCTTAGGAGCACACTTTTTTTCATCACCCAAAAGACAACTTACAATACACATTTTACATGTACAATACAATAAAAAAGCCCAAAAACCCATTAAAATATCTTTGAGCTTGAATGGTTTTCAAAAGATTCAAAGTCAGGTTCAAGACTGCACTAAAAAATGCAATAAAAATGCAGTTAAATTTCTGACCTAACTGGGGATGGAAGAATTACTATAAATGAATGCTTCTGGAAATGAGACAGGTTATGTTTTTCCCCAACATTCTAATACCAAAGTACTGCCAGCCTTTTTTTTTTTTACATTGTTTTTTGTTTCATACTGAAGTGAAAACTAGAGTAAGTTGATTTCTGTATGGAATAGACACATAAACAACTCAAAAGGGTGAAACAAATGTAACATTGTAGATGGTCTGAGATGATGCAGATTAAATTTATTTTAATATACATAATTCCGATTACATTACAAAAATCCCATTTCCCTGATTTTATAGTAATTTGGCCATTGTAACACTTTTTTCTTAATATCAAAACCATGTTTCAAGCCTACCTTGCCATTAGTGATTAAAAAAAGGTTACAAAAACAAATAGCAACTTTGTGACTATTCCATAAAAACTTCCAATTCCTATATTATATACTTTTAACAACTGTGACCTTCACCAGTGGTTGAAGTCTGGGAGTTCTGCCAGCAGCAACTCCTCTCAGACCCCTGTGTGCTCAGTTACAAGCTATCATTGCCCTAAAGAGATTAGGACTTTTGAGAAGTCTAGAGACTATTTCAGTCCTTACAACAGCCCTTTAAACCATCTGTGCTGAGTCTCCCACTGAGCTGCTTGTGTCAAAAAGTGTACTAAGAGATCTCTGCTTTTTCCTTAGCCTTATGTGCATCTACAGGAATAACTTTCACTTAAGCCTTCCTTTCACAAAAGGAAAAAATATATATAGCCAAACACCAGCCAAATATAGAAATCAGTTTCTTCCTCCTCCACTTGTTACTGAGAGGTCATAAAGTCTCTACTCATCAGACTACACGGGATGAAATAGCCAGACTTATTCCAAAGAAAAGGATCTCCTATAAAGCAAAGAGTAAATAGATTGAAAAAAATTGAGACGATCACTCAACTACCTCCTTAAAAGCCAGATAGAATTATATTGCAGTATAGCTACATTTAGTGTCTGCTGTATTTAAAAAAAATGTATTACACCAGTAACTTTTTATGTATACAATTTTGAAGATAGCATTGCTATTAAGTTATTCTGCATCTAATACAGTTCACATAAACTTTTATTTTCTCATTAAGTTATAACAGATAAAGTATAGACCTTATAAAATGGAGATTGCCTTTCTTTAAAATAAAACATGATTCTTTGTGGATGAACTCAGGGAGATTAATTGCCATCTGCCCTTCAGCAAATTCTCAAATGCTGCAGACAGAGCATAAGAGCAACCAGGGAGGTAGAAGGGAATGGCAGAAGGGGTGATGAACGTGAGCCAATGGGCAAGATGGGTAAGGACAAAGAAAAAGAACAAGAAGGGCTTACACTTGTGTAAGCTGGAGTGGAAGGAAAGAGGTGGATAATGAGCAAAGAACAGACACAAAATGATAAATGTTGTGCTTCTGACAGGATTGGAATAATATACATTAGGTGAAGAGTAAAGTTACTCTAAATAAGATGAACAAAAAGAAATAGCGAATACCTAGTCACTAAATTCAGGAGTCTTTTAGTATTATATAAGGATATAATTAAAGTGATGTAATGTTTCATGAAGATTATGAAGATAAACATAATTATTAAAAAATCATGCTGATCATGCAATCTTCGCATGTTAACCTAGGCTGTTAAGCAGAATAAGCTGAATGGTTTTCTAAAAATAAAATAATTGTGAAAAGCATCTTGAAGTTAGTAAAAGCTTTTAAAAATATATAGAATAATCTAAACCATATTTTGCCTACTGTCTTAACCTGGTAGATGCTGCATGGATTCTGGATTTGCCTTTCCTCACAATGTTATGTTCAGAAATTTTAAAAACAAAAACATTACTGTTTTTAATCTGTGATTTATATCAAGCTGATCTTTCAATTTTTAGTTCTTTGCTGTTGGGTCATTAATTATTCCGTATTAACCAGACTCCCTAATTCATTAGTCAGAATCTTAATTCTATCTAACAAGAAGGATATTTAAAATATCTCTAGAGAAAACACTTTCTTCTTCTGGCAGAAGGTGTTCATGGAAGCCATCAATGCAAACTTCTCAATGAACAGGTTGAAACTGAGTACTAAGTAGACCTATCCCAGCAGAGACAAGTCAGGGATGAGTGGAAACATTCTTAGTGAGTCAGATCAATGTCACAGGTTTCCTACTGTGTATTTTCCATGTGTTTTGGCAAATTTAAGTACTAAAAATTAAAATGAATCAGCAAGCAATAAGATAATTTGCTGAATGATCATGTCTATATGTAGCAGGTTTTTGTGAAAAGTGTGTTAATAGTACTTTGGAACAATCTACATCCTTACTAGGCAGGGATATTTTTTTTTAAATTTGGTTAATATAGGAATGCAGTAGAGACATTTAGTTGTAACTAACAGCTGAAGTTCACATTAGTTTGTCCTGTGACACATGACTCTCATGATGCCCAGAAAACCATTATATTCAAATAAATTATGTGTGCACTTAAGACTGAACAAGTGATAAAAGCCTAATAATCCAAAGGTTTTCGCTGCCCTATGCACCAGAGTACTCGATATTACTGTTGGACTAGTTTTCCTGTCTCACATTTCTATTCCTGAATTTATAACATAAATTCTCCAATAAATACAATTGCATTAAGATATTACAGATCTTAAATTGAACATGATTTCCAGTAAACTCTACATATGCTCTCTGAATGCAAGTAGTTTCAGGCAATCACATCTATTTCCAAGCTAAAAAACCCCCAAACATAACAAGAAAAATAAAATACTAAAGCAATCAAAGTAGTGAAATGCTAATAAGATTACCATAGCACAATACCTAATTAAAAACTGCCTTTTTTTTTTTTCCAGCTGTCATAGACAATTTAGAAGGATGAGAAATACATGCAAATGTTATCATTGGGGTAGAATATCTTCTCCTATTTTGGGGGGGGTTGTGTGGTTTTTCTAACTTTTTTTCTCTTTCAATTACAGGGAGCTTTGAATAGTTGATGTTTACATCTAGAATACTCAATAATCTCTGTTACTCTGTAAACCAGCAATGCTGGCCTCCATGCTGATCCTCTTGCCCCCTAAGGGACTGATCCTAAGAGGGTGTTAAGACACTGAGATAGCAGCCTCCCCCCTCAAGCTGTCTCAAGCTTGTAGAAGTAGTTTTGCAAATGTGTTTTTAGAAGACAGACAAGATATGAGGGGATGTTTGCAAGCAAAAAGGTCTGTTTAGGCTATGCAGAAACCAAGCCCTGTGGAACTTTTAAAAAGATGTGCTCAGGCTCTCCTGCAAACCAGCTGGGAACAATTTCTTGGTGTCAGTTCATGATACTATTCACTTAATCAGGTTGAGCAAAGAAGATAGCTGGTACCATGAAACAGAGAGAAATTGTTAGGAAAAGGAGGAGACAAGCGAAGACAAACTTCATAAGGAAAACAAGCAGGGAGAAAGAAGAATTTATTAATAGTCATGTACTATCTGCAAAGTAAGACAAAAACCCCCAAGTAACAGCCCAAATGAGGTAAAAGAAACTGAAATATTCTCACTGTGAAGGGAATAATGTAAATACTAAGAAAATGTCAGTGTAAATCCATGAGGATTTTTTTCTAGATTACATTAACAAGGAGTCTAACTTCTAAATTTCAGATAGGAAGAGAATAAAACTGGTGTATAGAATGCTCAACTAAAGTTTATCAGGAAATGATAAGAAGAGAAAGGATTAACAGTAGAGAAAAGATAAGACCAAAAAAGACCAAAATGTAATTTTTATTGAAGTAGCAACAAAATACAATAGAAAGAAAACAGAGACTTCTGATTATGTATTTCTGGAAGAAATTTTGTGTGTAATCATACAAAACATTTGCTCAAAACTAAAGCCAGATTGTTAGTATTATATAAGGAAGAGATCATTGTACTACAATACGCAAGTTACATTCACATTCTGCAGGGCCAGATTTTCTTGTTCTACTCTGAAACAAAGCTGATATGACATGAGTACCCATTGGTTTCAATTTGTGATGTACCACTCTCCACAGGCATGCAGAATAGAACCCTAGATCGTCATCCTCTGAAAGTTTGTTGCTTCCTTCCTAGGAATGGAACAGTTGAGTGGAGATTTCTTGCAGCTCATCTCAAAGCTGTACAGAACCCTCAAGCTAATGGAAGAAGAGCAAAAGCAGCACAAACCACACTTCTGTTCTATGAATCTTGTAACTTTCTTGGAATAGGAAAGGATCCAGCATAGGAATTTTAATAATCATGAAATCTTTGAGTCCAAAACACTGAATTTTCACTGTGACCTATGGAAAAGGCTTCTCCTCAACATTGTTTGGAGGTTTTTTATAACCTAATTTTGTTCTGTCTAAAACTACTTTCTAAGAAACTTTTTTAGAGATACTACAGAAGAGATCAGGAGCCTTCTTTGCCTGAAGAAGGCAAAAGACCCACTGGAACTAGTGCAAAGTACTGTGTTGACTTCCTGTGGAATGACATGATGGTTGTTGTACACTATGTATACTGAATTCCCAGGCAGCATTCTATAGCAATAAAGTGTAAAATGATGTGGCAAAAGCATATCATAGGATTTGCAAGTGTTTCATTAGTACAACTATAAACTTGGAGACATACAAAGTATGTATTGACAGTGTAAATCTGACCGCTTCTTACTGTATGTCCAGATTGGGGTTATAATAGTGAATTTTACTCATCTCAGATATCCTGTGGAACAGCAAGTTAGTTTTACATGGCACATAAAGCATATTTAGCAATACGGATATTACATAGAAATATACGCTTTCCATTTTATCTGTTTATAAAGTGAACCAAGACTAAAAGGAAATAAAGGCATTTAAAAAAGAAAAATATATTTCCTATGGAGATGAACCACCTATTGAGAAAGGAAAAATCACAAGACATGCAGTGATTATAGCTAATCTAAGATTCCAGTCAACCAGGAAGGAGAGCTACTTAACACAGTACTAAATAATACAGATGTCTGCCTAAAAGTAGGAGACTGTGTTTTCACAGAAGAAGACCAATAAATTGTTTATGTAGGATCACTCTGCTGATACTAACATGCACTGCTATGAATTTTCCAGATTATTCCACTGGTATTCTCATGTGGTGCTATGAATTTCCTTATTTAATTTCATTAAATGAGGAATATGTCTTTGCAGGTAATTCCCAAATCCTAAATTTTACTTACACAAGTTCTCACTGGTATTGCCTTTAACAGAATACAGAAGACTGGACTACATAATACAGCTGAGTAGGTGGTAAATGTGACTTTTCAGCATTGTGTAATTTTGTAAAGGTCATGTTCTCAGGTGCTGATATTTTTTGCCAGATTTGATGCTTCTGCTAATGATACCAGATCTAAAATCCTATAGTCTGCATCTAATATTTAATATGCTGTATTTGTCCAGTGTTGCTATTTATATGTGACTCAATTATTCCTATGAAATAGAAACTGTTCTCTTTAAGTAAACTGCATCTCCAATGACATTGTGCTCTCTCTGGTGGTTCCTATCAAATTATAATACCCGAAGAAGACGTGTGTCAAGGTTGGATATTCCTTGCAGAGATAGCTTCATTCTCCTACACATAGCTGCAGTTTCCAAACATGTTATGTTTTCTAAACACAGCCCTACATAAGTTAGCAATCGTTTATTTTGGTACAGAGCCTTATATGTTTTGCTTTCCATAATACAAATAGTGTTTAAAACATAATGTATGTTCAAATTTAAAGAATGCCAAGCTTTTGTAAGAGATCAAACATGTATA
Source organism: Gymnorhina tibicen (assembly GCA_013399875.1). NCBI lineage: Eukaryota > Metazoa > Chordata > Aves > Passeriformes > Artamidae > Gymnorhina > Gymnorhina tibicen. Next base: position 467,504 of record VXAZ01008675.1, on the reverse strand, counting down.
GGGAAAACCAGATTACTGCTACTGTGTATTAAGTAGATACCTTAAACAGAATCATCACACAGTCCAATGCAAATGTTTATAAATATTGCATTTCATATTAGCTGTCCTTTACTATGGGTCACATTGTAAGAACTTTCACAATATTCCACTAATATAAGTGTAGAAGTATTGATGAGAACAGTAATATTTTAGTGCCACCCACATTTAACTTGTGATAGCAGCAAAGTCAACAACAACAAAAAAAGGATAGCAGATGAGAATAACATCCATTTATCTACCTCTCAAAACATTGGTTTTGATCACTAAGAGGGGAGATATAAAAGATTCTACATCCATTTTGTTTTACTGAAAAGAAAACAGTTGTACATACATATGTATATTACTAAACAATACCATCTTAATAAACCCTGACTATACACTAACAGAAAAGTCATCAGCGAGCATCAAACTTGGCCACAGCAGTACCTGAAACGCAAGTTTCACATTCTGAAAGGAAAGGCATTTCTAGCCCTAGGAGGGTGGCACCAGTAGAGTGTCTATGGAACTTCCTGTAGAGAACACAGTGACAACAGATTTACAGATTGCAACTTCATTTAGTTTACTATTGGGTTTCACACCTTTAAAGGAAGTGAATTTACAAGGACCTGAATTAGCTTTGACTGTAGTAGGAAAATGGGTTTACTATCAGAGAGACTTCTTCATTTTCCACTCTAAGAGCGTGATTCCCTTGTTCCCTGGCCTATATATCACAAACATGTGACAGATGGCACTAACTGGCCTTGCGTACTAAAGAGAAAGGACTGGAAAAGGATGCTGTGGGAAATACACAAAACATATCCTGTGCCGCTGATTTTCTAAAATCTTCTTTTGGAATTTGTTCCAAACACCAGGAAAATATAAAAACCCAGATCATGCAATACATGTTTGATAATCATATGTCTGTTCCTGCTGACTTTGTAATCTTCTCAAAATCAGTGATTAAGTAAGCAAATCTGTTTATACCTGGTCCTTTACAGATAGAGTGTTCACTGCATTTTATTAAGTTATTAGGAGAATGACTGAATACCACATCCACCCCAAGCATATTGCTCAGTTTTAGTGAAGCCTACAGAGCTGTTAAACTGACAGTCGGCAACATAAACCATTCAACTTTTGCAGTTAAATATTATAAAAGCAGTTTTCAGGATAATTTAAAGCATCATATTTATTTTCTTAGGCTTCCTTCAGCTCACAAAGAAGTAAAATAACTACTCTACAGCCACTGAAAGAATCCACATCCCAAACAAAAGCTTATGACTTCTGCAGGATCGCAAACAGTGAAGGCATTCCTTCACTTGGCGGGGGAGTGGGTGGAGGGAAACAGCTACAGCTATTAGAACAGTGATAATGTTGATAGTGAAAAAGTTGAATGTGATAATGTTGATAGTGAAAAAGTCTGGAACTATAGGGAATGAAGCTTCCCAAAAGTCATTCAGAAAGCAATATAATTAGAGGTTAGTCCCAATGAAAAGGTCACACATTGATAATTCCAAATGTTTTCATAGCCATCCAATATATTAAAAGTTCATGTATTTAAAAATGACTGTATAGAGAGAGAAGAGTCTACCATCCAGCTATGTGATTTTTGAAGATATGTTCTCTCCATAAGGAATACTGGTCTGTACACCATGTGTTCTCATGAATTTGAATACATTTGATTTATATTAGCTTTCAAGTATTTACAGTATCTGTTTTACTTGTCTCCCCTGAAGAAATAAAGTCAGGCTACAATCCAGTGTTTTGAGACAAAATCCTTTTAAAAAATTGTTATTTTTTTTAGAAATTTTTGGGTTTAACACCTTACTACAGATTGAATTCTGGATTGTATTTTCCCCAACAAGGAAGCAAAAAAATCACTCTCTCTACCCTATCCAGGATCTCTCTAGGTTGCCTCCATAACTTTGGAATTACTGACCATGATCATTCTACATTTTAACTTGGAAAGAAAATCCTAAATTTGAGAAAATTTTTGTAACTGACTGGCAGTTATAGAATTTAAATGACAGCTGAAAAACTTGCTTATACTTCTTAAAATTATAAAAATTTACTACTTATCAATATTTCCAAAGCAGATACGAACTGGAGCTGGTATATACTCTTTGAATTCAGAGAGTCATCCAGGGAGATGTAATGAGGGTCCAATCTGCAGGAGCAGCACTCAGATCATCTCTTTTATGCCACAGGGCTGTTGCTCTTGGTTGAATCCCCAAGGGCTGAACGCTCCAAGAGAACTTTGCTGCCTATTGCAGGTTCTTAATTAGTTAATCTCTCCGCAAGTGTCAAGGCATCATGTGGGATGTGGCCTCCCCATGGGGCAGCCAAAGCAGCCCCAACCCCACAGCCAGGAGAGTGTGTGGTGAGGGACTGAATCCCTCAGGCTTCACTGAAGTGGGGTAATGGACCATGGGAAGGCTGAGGGGAGGCCCTAGGAGAGGCCAGGCAGCGACAGTCAAGGCAGCTGATGCCCTCAGGGACTTTTATACGAGTGTTTCTGAATGGTGTTGTAGGATGTAGGTACTTTGGCTTTTATTTTAGGCAGTTAGAGAGTGTTTCAGATTTTGTTCATGCCCCCGTTATGCCCTTCTTTCTCCACAGGGGTCTGCTGCTTCTTCTAAATTACAGCCAGTAGCCGCATTGACAGAGATAAAAGATACAGGGTGGCTCGTGAGTTGTGTTATTTGCAGTCAGAACAAACACTTGTGGACACAGTTAAAACAGTCTTTATCTCTCGCCACCCACATAAATAGCTCTCAGATAGGGATTGATTTTTATGCTGAATGACATTTGAAATCCAGCATGCTAATAAAAATATAGACTGAAACCATAAGTATGATTAAACAGAATCTAATGCACTTCATTCCACCACAGCATCTGCCTGGCACATTTATCACAGAAGGACAGACTCCAGGCCAGCCTGAGACACTTCACAGCATTAGAGGCATTAAGAGCCCAAATGTGTTAAATAACCTTTAAAAAGTACAGTTGAGTAGGGCATACTGTTAGATTTTTTTGAAGTTCTTATCATTTTTAATCAGAATAAAAAAACTGGGTTTTATTTCCATTTCAGTATGTATTGTTTTAAGGCACTGTAGGCACTGCAGTGTTTATTTCTACTTACACATTCTTCTTTCTGTTTTTTGTTCTTTCAAAAGTATAACTATTATAGAGCTTTTGTACTGCCAACTGTTAATCAATACTTGTGAGAAAATATCAAGGGTTTATTCCCCTTATAAAATTATTTTAAAAAGCAGTGTAATATCTACTTAAACAGGTAGAAAGTTAACATGAGCAAATTTCTTTGTGAGTCACACAGTTTATCCAGTTCAAAGCAATGGCTTATCTGCTTTTAGTCAAAATATTTGCTCCTCCTGCCTTTAAGACATAAGCTTAGATACATCTTTCACAACTGCATAAACTTACCTTTACAATTCCTTAATCTTTTACAGTGAATTATATGCATTTGAACTATATTCCCTGACTGATACTTTCACTTTAGTATGTGGCAGAGAGCACCTGGAAAACGTGCTATGAAGAGAAAGACTTGATTTGTGGCTGTTCCACACTAATAGCTTCCTAGGGACTAATAAAGTAAGTTAGAGCCTAATAAAATGACTGATCTTTCATTCAGGATAACAATGAACCTTAGCCACCAAGTCAAGCCAGACTCATTATTCTAAATGACAATCCAAAAACGCAAAGCAGAAGATACATCTTCCCCTCCACCCAACATACAGGGATATATAAATTCCTTGATCCAAAGAAGAAATTTTAATTTGGCATAGCAGTGACATACTTATTTGGTTCACGCTCCTTTCTGGCTACTAATCCCACAGTGACTACATCTAAAATTTGCAGAGAAGCTTTGGAAAGGATGTTGATAACATAACCCAAGAGAAGTTAAGAAATTTAAGATTCCATTTCTAGCTCTCATGAAAACAGTGGTACTCAGTCAGATCAAATATATGTATCTTGTTCATTTTCCTACATCAAACAATGAATATAAGGAAAGAGTAAGAGCAGGCTAGTCAACAGGATAACCTCCAACACTGATCTAGCCTTTGTGACTTCCCAAGCTGGATAAATCTGTGTGTCATTAGAAACCATCAATGGATTTGTTTTCCAAGGTTATCCAGTCTTCCCTTGAACCCATAAGAACTTCTGGCATCCATAATATGCAAATGGGTTTATAGTTTTGCTATGAAAAAATTGAAGAACTTGCTCCTGCTGAATCTGGTGCCTACTACTTTCCTCTGATACCTCAAACTTCTTGTACTAGAATAGAAAGACAATCTAAACCTGCATGTCTTATCCATAATACTGTGAATTTACAGACCACTAGTGCAACAGTTCTTAATCACCCCCTTTCTAGACTGAAGAATGCTCCTATACTCAGTTTTTAACCATGTATCTGCTGGTCTATAATCATCCTTTTTTTGAGTTCTTTGAGGCACCAATGTTTTATACAGTATTAATGGTATGGATTAAAAATGGACTTATACAATGGCGTAAGTATGTTCTCTGTTTCTCTTTGATTTTTCCATTAGTTGGTACTTGGTTTCTTTTTTGATCACTGCTAAGCCCTGAGATGTTTACTATGGAACTATTTATCATAAGAGGTTGATGTTATTGATGATCAAATCACTTCACTTTTACCAAAAATATTGATGAAAGATAATAATTACAAATTTAAGGATAGGATGCTTCAGCTTTAGTTACAACCATTAGCAGCCAGGTAAGAACTTGAATTTCAAATATCTAAGAAAATCATGTCTTAAAGAGACAATTTAAAAGATACTAGAAACATTTCATTTAATTTCAGCATACAGGGAACTATTATTTTTTAATGTAATAAATTTAACAGAGAGAAGTTGATGCTCAGCAAAGCAAAGGTCTCCCAGAAATAGATTTTCAGGAATAGCAAACATGAAACCGTCAAAACAGATTAATTCTAGAAAAACCAGAGATAATAGAATTTTGACATTTCAAGTCTCAGGGTTCTGTACACCTCGTTGGTTAATTCTTTACTGTGTATATTCCCAGAACTGTTACTTGTTGCACAATTCTGCTTTATCCATTTAGAGTTTTGTGGATATTGGGGTTTGTTTTGTTTTGGTTTTTTTTGATGCAAGGATGTATGGAACAGATTCATCAATATTATATGGAGTAATTTTTAGTAATAAATTAATTAAAACTGTGGGATATTTAATAGTATTACAAATTCCTTTTAAATAGTAAAAATACCAGCTTGGTTGAAACTTCATCTGCTAAGCTTACCCAAACCACTTTTTCTATGATTTTCACTAAAAAACATTTTCTTGAGTCAAATATTTTATATCCCTTGTGGAATTTTTCAGCAGTTTTAAAAGGAAACAAGTAAAAGGAACAGAGAACTTACATGGTAAAGGCATCAATAACATCTCCCGCAGATCTTGTCATCTCAAAGTAGGTTTGCAGAATGTTGACGGTTCCTGAAAGTGCTTCATGCCCACAGCCACAGAACAGTGCAACTCCAGCATAGAGCAGGATGGTAGCAATCAAAGATGCGTAGGGAATACCTCCCAGGCATTTGATGCAACACTCGAAGCATCCTACAAGAAAGGAAAAAAAACATTATATCCTACTAAATTATATCAAAAAAACCCAAAAAGAATGTTTTATTCTTGAGAAACACTTCTGAAAATTAAAGACTGCAGGCCAAAGAGAGTTTAAGTGAAGTATAACAACCCAGACTGTCAGAAAACCTTTGGAAGGTTAATCCAACTTCTGAGTTTTCTCAGTTGCTACTTGACCTATTAAATGTAGACATGCCATCTGATTAACACAAAAGGTTAAACAGTTAGTTCTTTGTAGAGCTTCAAGTTTTCATTCAGAGCAGGTTACAATGTCAGTCCTAGGTTATACTCATATTCACAATTCCTGCTGGTCACCTAGAAGATTACTGAGAAGGATTCTCCATAACAGGAATACCACTAAAAAAAAGGGATATTCAGTCTAGTTCCCTCCATAATCATAGGTTTATTCCAATTTTTGGACATACACTTCTGACAACAGACTTGCTCCTGCCCACAACACCAATTCCTCGTGCATCACTCAAATACCTCACAAGAATAAATAAATACATCCACCAAAGAGCACAGAATTAGAAAAAAATAGTTGACTTTTCTCTCAATATATTTTACCCTGTGCGATGTTTCATAAGTGAAGGTAATTGCTCTTGAATTATAAAAGGCCAAACTTTTGTCCAGCAATCAGAGTGTCTAAAGCAATGCCCAGTTCCACAACAAAACATTTCTTGAGTATGTGTGCTCAAGTTTCTGGCACTACCCTGCCTAGTTTCATGAATGCAGCATCTCTGACTCTTCCGAATCTCAGCAATGCCATAAAACACCCTGTGGCACCCTTCCTATTACCTTCTGAAGGGACAGAGAAAGTGGGAACCACTGGCTGAGAGAAGACAAACAGGCATTGACTCAGTAATCAGAAGTTCTATTTTCTCCTAATCACTATCAGTCTATAGCAAAAAGGACCTGGATAGAAAAAAAAAGTGAGCATATAGATTTTAAATGTTTATAAAGACAAAGACCAATTAAAAATTACATATAAGATGTTCAACAGGTATGATTCAATATATTTTAACTTGTTGCAAAGGCTTTATGCTATGCTAAATCATAGTACCAGAGATATATTAAGAGAAAAAAGCCATTCTTTAAAAACAGTATGTCTATTTTCATTATGTTTAATTCTCAAATGTAGCTTCTCTATGTAATTTCATATTTTGTCCTTTAATTTAGTATGTTTCTATTTCCTTTAGCCTAGATAAGCAAAGTAATAATTTCCTCTGTTCAAACCTTCATTTACTGCTTTTAATGAAAAAATATTTGTTCTGGGTTACAATGTATTCTATTACCATGAGCTGTTGAGACCAGGTGTAGCAATGCTCCTTGCCTCCTCCCTCTGGACTATCTCCTGTTAATGGGCACAACAATGCCTTGCCCTATGACTGACCATCCCATTGTGAGATGCTCCGTCCAGGGGGAAGGAGCCAAGCATTCCCACCTGGATAAAATCTGGGGTTTGGAACAGCACAGTCTTACCTGCTGGGATCCCAGAGGACAAGGACTACACCACCACCGGATTTTCGGAGGAGAACCAGACTTCTTTTTTTTCTACGNATATACTAGTAAAAACTGTTATTCCCATTTCCTCATATCTTTGCCTGAAAGCCCCTTAATTTCAAATTTATAATAATTCGGAGGGAAGGGAGTTGTATTTTTCATTCCAAGGGGGGCTCCTGCCTTCCTTAGCAGACACCTGTCTTTCAAACCAAGACAATATTGAATAGTCATATATATATATATGTGTGTGTGTTTAACAGCTATTTATAAACAAGATTCTCTCATGAGAACAGTTTAAGCCATTTTCAGATATGTACACATTTTACCCAAATAGAAACCCCTTCCTATTTTGTAAATATAAATAATATACAAAAGGCAGTATACAAATGGCTGGATAGTTCCTGGTAGAAAAATATAGTATACTGAACACTGAATATTCTAAATGTATAAAAGCCAAAATAATACCCAACTATGTATGCTAGTTGTATAAAAAGAGAAAGAAAGTTATAGCTTGAGACTACTTTTGTTTAAGGAAAACTTACTCTATCGGAGCCAACTGTGAAATACCAAAGGTAAAATGTGCAAATCCATCTATTTAAACTGCTGCCAAAGTCTTGCTGAGTAACCTGTTGTACAGGTCACCCACCTCCAGCAGCCACCACACACCTCCACGGGTGTAACACCTTCCACACTTTTAGGTGAGAGCTTTCCATTTCCCCCCCTCCTCTCTGAGCCTGTACAGTAGTGGGTGAAGAACATATTGTCCTTGCAATTCATACTGTTCTACTGCACTGGCAGCAGGCAGCTCTCCTCTTCAGCAGCACAAGGCTTTGGATGCCCAGTGACCACTTGATGTCTTTCTTCAGTGATAGAATATGGGGACTCTGTGGCCTTTTCATCAGTCCAAGATCTTAGGAACAGACTACGAAGATGCATAAGTGCTTTTGGAGTAACTAATTCTGCATGCAGATAACTGCAGGAATCTCTTAAAATTCCTTTGGTCCTCTTTTCTAAGATTACCCTTAATAACTGTGATTAACTCCTCAGTGTCTAAAAGCCCACACAAATACCAGAAAAAAATCATTGACTGGAAAATCTACTGTCTAAAAGGCAAAAAACCTAAGAAATGTATATTTAAAATAAGTTCATTGAACAAGAACTACAGGACAATACGTAGTTACCTGACATCAGTTTATCACAAAATGCCCATTGCCATTTTCAGCACAGAAAAACAGCAGAAAAAGCTTCAGAAAACTAGTACCACTGTACATCTACCAGCATTATGTGAGCAAGTAAAAAAGAGGGGGAGAGATGACAATAGAGCAATAACAGGCATGATGTATGAGGGCTTGTAAAGTCAGAGATGAAAAAATAAGGTAGACCTAATATTTTCAGGGACACATGGACTTTAGGGAGAGTGTTTCTTAACATTGCAATAGCTTGGGGCAGAGAAAAGAAAGACATTTTGCAAAGATTTCTTTTTCCCCTTCTGAAAAAGGTGAAGTAGAAGACAAAGTTGTGTGCATTGTTGTCTGGGAACAGCTGGCTGTACATTACCTCCTGAAGCTGCTGCACCTCACTCTCTAGGTCCAGTAAGGGTTGAGCACACACTCAGATGTCACAAATTAGGATGTCATCAAAACCCACAGCCAGTGATATTACTTGAGCTTTATTATGGTGAAACAATGTAAAAGTATAGTAAAATAGCATAACAAAGTAAAAACAGTATAAATGATAGATGTAGTAATGTACAATCCAAGGAAAAACTTAATCAAAAATAAATCATTTTTCCCCTATTGTTTCAAAATTTGTAAAATAACTGAAACAAATTTATAGTTTGTGAGGAAGTGCTTCTATTTATCTCTTGCATTAAAACTATTCACATTTGTAAGCCTTGGAGGGAAGTTTTTAATAGTGGTATATTTTACCAATTCAAGATCTTTTCATTAATAAAAAATTACGGGGAAGAAATTAATTCAACCTTGTGAAATTTTCAAACAGTCATATATTCTCAAAGTCTTGCTCATTTATTTAGCTCTTCCATAGCCCTACTACCTTTCTCACTGCTTACTTCATTAGTAACTCTAGAGTTTTCACTGTTGTCAAATCAGCTCAAAACTAAAGAAAACCAGTGAATCAGCACTATGATTTTAAAATGGATATCACACATCATTCATACACCACACAAGGTAATGTGCTATAGGTAATATCTGCTCCAATTATTTTCTCTCAGCTGTTCAGAATGTGAAAATGGCTGTTTAACAACAGAACAATAGAAATGCTATTTTAACCTGCACAGTGATATTGAATCACCAGCACAGAGTGTGACTCAGCTGTGAGATGTGTGTCTATGTCTGTGCAAGACAGGCAGTCATTCACCTCTCCGAACACCATCTTCACAAGGCAGTTAATACAGTCACAGAAATAATTGCTGGGAAAGATGAAAAAGATTGTATGCTCCTTTGATATTTGTTCTCATCTTCAAATACAGTGAAATTGAAGTTTAAATCAGTGATATCAGAACCAGTTTCAGAATGTGGTTATGCTACTGTCTTTCACATAAACAGTTAAGAAAACCCATTCATCCCAGACACTAACATGAAGAAAATCAATATTAAAAAAATATAAAAAGTAACCATAGACAATACGAAAGGATATTCTGGTTTTGTTTTTTTCATCCTTTTCAACTCATTTGCGGCTGGAACATCTCAGATGATTAATCAGAGACAACTACATGTCCAAGCGTTACTGATTAATCACAGGTAATTACATCTCCAATGGGAACAAGTACCTCTGAAGAACATACAACATTTTAATAACATTTTTTCTTAAATTATTTTTCTTGAAGCGTTTTCTATCTAGTATGAGGAGACAGGACAGCAGAGTCTAAGTAAAATGCCAGAGAGCTGCATAAACTTGAAACGGAAAACAAAATAACAAAATCGTCTGCCTTCCATGCCTGGCTAGGCATGCATTTTCTTCATGTCTAAATTTGTACCACTTGTCACACAGCTTTCATGGCCAATCAACTCAAATACAATTTCACAGCCCCATCGTGAAACATGCAGATTTACTTCTGAATTCTATTAAGCTAGATTTAACCTCAAGAAGTCAAGTTACTGTTATGTAACATTTTAATTGATAAATACAGACATCAAAACACATTGTACTGCACAAAAAGCAACACTTTTTACCTATACCTAGTACCCCAAAATTATTCAGTATGTGGCATGATTTCCTGATCTGAAACTGCTCTCCAGGACATCACAGTATAGCAGCAGATAGAAGCAATCCAGCTCCCTCAATACTATCCCAAGGACAGAAGAAAGACAAGACATTCACAACATGGTTTTACAAAGCTGCAAATGAGGTGAAGCAACATTTGGGAATGAATCATCAAAGATCACCCCTGTAGTTTGATTTGGAAAACCTGCTCAAGAAGTGCTGCATACACAATCCCATGTGATTGGCCCTAGGCTCATTAATGGAATACATCCCCACTCTGCTCCCACCCTCTCCTGTTATACAAGATCTGCTGGAAATTAGAAGAAAATTGCATCAAATGCTAAAAACTAAAGTTGTTTCTTAGTCTTGTTCAGGAGATGACTTTTCATTTAAATTAACCTTCAATAAGAATGCTTACAATTGCAGGATTACCTGTCAAGTAACAAAAAGTAATTTTACCACAAAATTAATTCTGATATCCTGACTACTAAGACTACAGTGGAAAAGTAAATTAGACATTGAACAGTTATAAGAAACATGATATGTAGAAAAACAGGAATAAGAAACGTAAAAGGATTTTCAGAAACAGGCAACTAATTTCATGAAAATAAAAAACCAAATATGCAGGTATCCTTTTACACATTAAATTATGTATCATTACTGGATGTACTTTTACTTATCTCCACAGTGTGACTGAATTTTAGCTGATCAGATATCAGCTAATACTGAAAATCAAAATGCTAGTCCTTAGGCTTTTGCAGTCATCCTGCTTTTAATAGTTGCATCAGTTACTGCACTCAGCATGGGATCAAGGCTAAGAGGAATCATAAGGACTTTTTCTTATTTAGATGCAGAATTCCTCAAAATAAATTGACATACCTAAGACTGTGCATTCTCAAAATCACTATAATGCATGTTTGCTCATAAGAATCCCACTGGCCAAGATGACAACTTTAAGCAGTGGAGTATAGTCTGGTTATGCTGGATCTTGGAATCAGCTCCCACAAACCAATCCCTTCACCCGATCACTGTGCTTATATTACCTTGCATTAAAAAAAAAATATCCCAGAAACTCCTTTTGTGGACTGGTTAGGATAACACTGTTGCCCAGGGAATTGTATGAAGGATAAACACATGCAACCTGCAGCCGGAAGCTGCTCTGTAACATCTCACACAATTCCTCCTTTAACAAAAAAGGAACAAAATCTTGACCTTTGCAAGATCCCAGCTGTGCTCTGATTCTCTAACTTGGAGAAATGTGCAGTCATCAAAGAATATGACTTCAGATATTTGAATGATACTGGGATTATCTCACTGTGAACATACCAAGCCCGCACACAGATATCCCCCCGTGCCCCCAAGGCCAACAACAAAAATGATAATTTTGCTGCGTAAAAATCACAATTTTCCATCCTATTTACTACCACATGTTGTCTATAGGTTGATAAAAAGGACTTTCACCAACATAAAAAACCCCAATAAAATCCTTAAAAGAGGTTTCAAAACAAAAATGAAAAGAAAAATTACATACTTGTAATAAAGTCATCTGAAAATGTGGCCTTAAGAGATGGCACAAACTGAATGTGTATATGAGGAATTCTTCAGTGACAAAAATTCACAGCTTTATTGACAGCTTTAAGAGATGATGTTTTCTTATGTGGCTAAATGCTGAAATACTTGAAATTCAAGCAATAAAGGGGAAATATTTGATCCTTCAACATGTTTTGAAATGCAGAATATATTTGGAATCTTTCCTGTAGTCATTAAAGCAAAAGGAATACAGTGGTTACAGTCTAAGGAACATAACTGAGTTCAGCTCAGTTCTCTCTACCATTTTTTCCCTAGTAGGTTCACAGAAATAAAATTGAAATAATGAACTGCTTATTTACTCTACCCTGTATCAATACAGGATTGCTCAGTACTTGTACTAGGAAAATACATAATTGTAAAAACTTTTCTAAACTGAACTTAATTCTTTGAGAAATTTTAGTTAGAGATTTTAGAATTCTAATACCAGCCTAGGTCAGTAGTCCAACGTAAATTCAAGACTTTCAGGGAATGCAAGGGTTTTTTTTTTTTTAAGTTTATAAAATCTCCTTGTAGCAGCACCAATATTTTTTAGAAGAGAAAAATGTGCATCAAAGTATTTTTTTCAAAAAGAAAATTACTAAGACCTTCAAAGATCTAATTTACAAATTCATTTGTGAATAACTTTTTTATCCTTAGTGCATATGCAAATTTTAAAGTTCTTTCTTTCATGGTTATTTTCATTTGAAATATGGGGATTTGGAGATTACATGGTATTTTAAAAAAATACAGTACATTACACAAAATTCCTCCCTCCCTTTCTCATATGGATGCTGTCTTGATCTACAGATAACAATTCAAGCTGAACAAGGATAATAAAACCAGTACATTTTTTGTACAGTGCTTAAAATTAGGTACAATTTTATCCAGAACTGTCCCTTGTTCTTGTTGTCCCTTGTTCCTTTTTAAGCACTCAATACTCCAGTTCAAATTGTAATGTTTAACAAAGTGTCAAATAAACACTCACTATAGAAAAAAACGTAATTCAGCAATCTCACTAGTAATCATGGTACCTCCTACGTCAGAAATATAATTTAGACTTGCATTTTCAGCCTAGGCATTGAACACATTTCTTCACTTATATTCAAGGCAATTGAATCTCAAATGGATTGCTTATATAGATAGCAAATAATTCACTGTCTTAATGTAGACTTGGAGCAAAATGAAATAAGCTACTTTGTCAATGAGAAGAAATATTGTTTCAAGAAGCCTTCATCTCTAACGCTTAGCTATTCAAACAACTATGTTTAGAAAAGCCACCTGGCAGAGAGATCTATAATTTCTGCGTTACCATTAACTTATCTAATAAACTTTCAAAGCCGAATTAAAGATGTATTTTATATTTGAGCTAAATTATACTGAAAATAATTTTTCAGCTAAGTTTAGAGACACAGCTAACATAAAGAAACATGTTTTTAATTCTTATTGAAGCCCAAAGCATGAAAACAAACAGCAAGGAAGAAGAGATCCTACCTTTCTCCTAGTTTAGGAGAGTCACATATATGTACTAATCCCAAGATAACAAACAAGCTTCACTTGTTCCATCCATCTTAACTGCTCTGAAATCTGGTGGGAAAAAAACCCGAACAGGCTACCTACAGCCTCTTTTCCTGAATAACTGAAACACATCTTACAATAGCTGAATATGGATAAATATACATACATATTTATATACACACATACAAAAATCCATTTTACATCATACTGGACTGTACTCTTTTATCAATAGTCAAATAGCTTGTTCACTCCCTCTCTTGTACCAAAGTATTCTGCCAAAGTATTTCTTGAACTTGGATAACTTTCTAACGAATGATGAGGATCACTAGATATCATACATTAATAAAAGAGCACTGTGAAGCAGTAGACCTGATTAGTACCTTTTGGCAAAATGTAGATCTAAGCTGTAGTGGCAGCAAAGAAACAGTGGCTTGGCAGTAAAGTCTCATCATGAGTTATGATCAAAGGTTTAGATTTCATGTAGTGAAGGTACATTCCAAGCTTTAGCAGAGACTGCACAACATCCCGAAGAGCTACTCTATTTCTTTCCTACTCCATCACTCTCAACAACAAAGGGAAGCTACCTTGCATTGACTGCAAATACTTTTTTAAAGCAAAATGTCTCATTTGCTTTGCCAGTCAGACAGGAAACTAACCTTTTCATCACTCTAGGGTTGGTTTTTTTTCTTCTTTGATGGACAGGTAAATGATCATCCTGCATGCTGTATGCTTCCTTTAAGGTATAAGTGCTACCTCTCCCAGCCCTGTCAATTGTAATTTTAACAAAGAACTAATTTAAGCAAAAGCTCCTGGCTGCACACCTCACAGCTTGCCAAAGAAATTGGCTCAGCTACTATACTATTTGGGTACCTACACTAGGCTCCATTTAGTAAGGTATTGAGCATGTTCTTGGCTGAAAACATGTGGCTTGTCCAATTGACTTAAATCCAACTGACTTAAATCAAATGGTAACTTCAATAAAATATACAGAAAATGAAGTAGATATCCAGAACTAGATAACATTACACAGTAGATATGACATCTTCATTGTTTCACACTCATATTAAAAAAAAATTGCATATGAGATTTTTATAAATGTCCATGCTGGCTTTGTTTATCTGTGCGCAAGGGGGTAATGCTTCTGGTGAGAGAGAAACACATTATTAAGATAAAACATTGGAAAAGGGATCTGTACATGCTTGGGAAGATTGATTTTATCAGTATTGTTATGGCTTGTATGTAAACCAATGCAAATATTCCAGAAAAAGTATCAATTACAGTAATTTAATTATATACATGCAAAAACTGATACATTCACACCTTGGACAGAAACTAAAAACAGAAATGAAAACCCGTATTTGGGACACTGGTGACTACAACAACGTACAGAAAACTGTGTGGTGATTAGCTGTTATAGAGTCTTCAGTACATTAGGTTCATTGCTGTTTAATGAGACAGATCTCAATCTAGCAGTTAGTAAGTATTAAAGTTACTGACACAGAGCAGTCACTGCCTGAAATACAAATCATTCAGGCATAACATAGTCAATCTTTATAATCTTAAAAAAACTTTCTGGCTGATTTAACACAGACAACATTTGTCAGCTTCAAAATCACTCTAAAGCTAAAGGGACAGGAATAAAACAAACTAGCTTCACAAACGTGATACAAAAAATGAAGTGGGTCAGTTAATTCAAAGAGCTTGCCCCTTATATGCTTATATGCCCCTTAGACTTTATAGACAAGTCTAAGATTTGTACATTAAGTAAATTAATGCATGTAAGATTTGTACATTAAATAAATTAACAATTTATTATTGTTAAGACTTTATAGACAAGTCTAAGATTTGTACATTAAATAAATTAATGCATGTAAGATTTGTACATTAAATAAATTAACAATTTATTATTGTTAATAAATAGGTTATATAAGCATGTTGCATATACCATTAATGCATAGATGATGATTGAAACAATTATAAATTTTTATGGTTTGATCCAATTGGAAACAATAATAATTTGTAATGTTAATTCTATGCAACACTTACTACTCTAATTATAAAGTGAATGAAAATGTCATGGATCATAAAACTGGAAAATAAGTATCCTTTTCATCTCTCTCATTTAAAGTTCATAGAATCAATCCCTCAGTTCTTTTCCTCAGCCTTGAACGGAACTATTTCTCCCAAATGAAAAACTACTATGAAGCACGTACTGAAGTATAACTCTGCACTATTTTTTTCTCATTCACAAATAGGCTGAGCTATACTAGGCTTTAAGCTACATATTTTTTTCTTTTTTTTTTAGTGTGTTATTCAAGTCTTGAAAACCCAGAAAACAGTGCTTCATTAATTTTCTGTGCACTCACCTGTTTAAATGGAATGTTCTACAAAACTCTTACATATTTAATAAGTATTTGTGGGTTTTGCACATCTTCATTTTAGAGAAGGTAGCATCCTCCTTTTTTTCAGACGTTGGAACAGAGGAACAAACAGGTCATTTACCAAATGACTTTTCAGTTTGTTACTCAGAATAAGATTAATGTGTTTTCTCAGAATACTTACATTTATATAGCTCTTTATATAATCAGAGCACACATTTCTGTTGTCATTTCCAATTCTCAGTGTTTAAAACTCAGAAGTAACAAAAATGCAATTAGAGGTAAAATGTGAATACTTTGATCTCAGGAGATTTTCCAGCAGCTGTGCAGGGTATAGTGGTCAAAAGCATATGAATAAAATACAAGATATTCAGCTTCCTTAAATGATCTTTTTTACCTCACAAATCTTTTCACTGCTGAAGAGGATAGGGTGTGTATGTTGTATAGCTGTTAGCTGAAAGCAGTGGATTTCTGGAACTCAGAACCCCAGACTTTTGGATATGGTATCAATTAAAACTTTAATTTAATTGGCATTGTATAGCCCTTTCTCTTTATTCTATGTCATATGCAACTTCTGATTGTAATGTCTAAGTGATGTTTCACATCACTTTCATCTCAAAAGCCTCTTTTTGCTTCATCTGCTCCCTTCAGCCTCAAGCTGTCTTCATCTTGGCTACTCCTATTCCCTTGAACACCTATTTGCCCAAGAAGCAAGCAGAGCCGATAATCTTGCTAGTTCTCTTCAAAGCTGGGGGACAGAAAGCTCATCTGCTCTGGGGAATGAGCAGCAGGAACACAGCATCTCTCTTCCCTCTTCTCCTCCCATCCTTGTTCACCACCGCTCTCCAAGGCTGAGATATTCATCATCAATGAAACAGACATGCACCCATTGTCATGTTTACTGTCCAAAAGGGCAGAACAACGTCAACTAAAGTAGTAGAAAAAGGAATTATAAAAAGCTTCAGTATAAAGTTTGAATATTCTGAATATTTCTGTCTGGAAAGAAACCCATATTTTAATGGAAGCATTATACAACCGTCACTTTTACACCTCAGAAAGGAAAAAAATTTAAGAAATAGACCATGATGGGGCAGATAACTCTTATCCTTCAAGATATGACTGCTTATGAAGACTGTTCCATGAAACTAATTAATGCCATTGTACATATTTTAAAAATAAACCTGAATATGTGTAAAACTTTAAAATGTGCCACTTGAACTCTTCTATATAGTAATTAACAGCTAATCTCATTTAAAAACACAGCCCAGTGGATCTAGAAATAAGCAGGTTTGCAGACCTAAATAAAACACAAACATAAGTATTTATTAATGAATTTGGAATAAATAAGCTACAGGTATCATTTAGTCAGTGCAAATTTACACATTCTTTTTTTTATAGGTAGTAACTTTAAAGATACATGTTATAAGCAAAGTCTCTGTGGACCAGTATGTTACATAATTTCTCAAGTCTACAACTAAAAACCTTAGTGCTATAAAACTGAAAGTTTTTTATTGGAACAGAGTCATTAAGTTTCCTTCTGCCAAAATCTCAGATTAAGTTATGTATTTCTTGTGAGCAGAAGCATCTGCAACCAATTTGTACCAGCTTCAAAAAGCCCATATAAATAAAACCTAAGCTATCTCTCACTGGAGTTAAACAGCCTTTATTACCGTTGAGAAAACTCAACAAGTATTCAATGTAAAAACAAGTTTTTACAAAGCAAAGGAATGAATAACTCTATTGAGGAAAATGGCTCTCAACCAAACAGAATAGAATCTAGTGCAAGATCAACTTGCATTAAGCATGCATTTCATTTTCACTCTCTATGTAGAGTGGAAAAAGCATTTATTCTTGTATATGAAAATACTGAAAGACATTTACAAATAATATATGGGACACAGACAAGAAAATTCCATTTCAAGAACAGACTCTGAAATCATATTTCATATTACTCTAACTCACCTGCTGCTTTGCCGTGAAAGACTACTTTCTTGTTTCACAAAAGTTCATTTGTAAGATACTTAGATGCAATTTTTTTTTTTCCTCATAGAAGTCTAAGGTTAGGGAACTATTTTTAAGACAAGCACATGAAAGCAAGAAAGGATGTGTGAAAGACCAAAGGCAATACAAGGTGGGAAACATGCTAAAAAATAAAAGTGGGGCTGCCATATAACATTTTAATCCTAATAATTGCAGACATCTACTAATCACTTTTTTAACCATTAATTATAAGACCAAGCCAGACCAACCTAATCCTTACACAAAATTTCATTAAGACTGTAACTTACAGATTGAATTTTCTTTTTAAAATTTCTTCAGAATGAAACCAATTTCAAATAATGCAGAATGAAACCTCTCTACACGTGATTTGCAAAATATAAACTACAAGACTGCATGAAATTCAGCAGTACACTGACAGCTAGAACAGATACAGTCTCACCTGTACCTTTAGATACAGAAATCATCTGATATCTACATACCAGTTGGCCCTTCCTGTGCCTTAACTTTAAAATGAGAAATGGCTGCAGTCACTGAGTACAGTTTATGTTGGCTTTAGACTGTTTTATCATTACAAATTTCATTCTTCCTAAATTCCAAATGCTAAGGGAAGGAAAGGTTTTACATGAAACAGAAAAAGACAGGCCAATCCTGAAATAAGGAAGCACTGACCAGCAGCCATGATCCATGATGACTGGTTCTCATTTCTCATGAATCTCCTTTTCTGCTGGTTTGTTCTACAGCTGGAGATCTCTGTAGTTCTTCACAGCTACACCACTGTGATGGGATGCTTGCTAATCTCACATTTCACAGCCAGAAATATCTACCTTCCAGTAAATTATTTTACTGAAGCAGTTCCAGAGAGAGAAATCAAACAAAGCAAAAATCAAGACAATATACCATATTTGGATAGAAACAACAGAAATAATAAAACAAGCTCAAAAGAATATTTCACAGAAGTATTAGTACTTTGGCAGTGAAAACAAAGCCTTTCAAATAATATTTGTAGTATGCAAGATTTATATTGGATTTTCCTTATTGCAAAAGATGTGTAGTTATTTTAGTATGGTTAAACAGAAAATTTTCAAGTAGTGTGCTTATCTTTGAGATGCAAATGATTTTTCTCATACTCTAAACATTTTGAGCTTAAAAGCTTTCTAATGTAATATATTGTAATATAATGGAGCCTATGTAATATATAAAATATCTTATGAAATTTGCTGATAATTTAAAACAAGATCACTATAGAAAGGGAACAACAGATATTTTAGGAACACATAGTTGTTATTACTATGCAAATAAAAGACATTTGTCTCTTTTACAGAAGTGATTTTTTACCAAAAATTACTGCTATAAATCCTGTGTCAATTGCGGTCACATTTGGTGATTAAATTTGTTATCATTTTATTATCTTCAATTTAAAACTCTACTTAATCATTCAATAAACATGAGCAAAAAAACATTAATGCCAGTTTGATAAAGCAGTTTAACATTATATCTAACTTTTTTGAAAAAACTTTTTTTTTTGGAGGAAATAAACACATGTAAATTTTTTAGACCAAAATTAAAGACACAATAGTTGTAAACCACTTTTTTTTAAAACTTGAAACTGTCAAAATGAATCCATTGCAGCTTTTCTGCACTAATTTAATTAGGTTAGCACATCTATCTCCAGAGGTAAGCCATTTAGCATTAAAAAAGGTCACAGTCTCAGGAAGTCTTATTGAGATCCTATACAGTCTCTTCACTGTAACACTATGCTGAGAGCAATATATTTTACTCCTGGGAAATAAAAAAAATACAGAAGTGAAAAGGTCAACAGACAGAGAGGTTTGAGACAAAAAAAAAAAAAAAAGAAATAAAAACAAACACATCTGAGGAAAGATAATTTGCTAATGTAAAAGATACGGATATATGTGTATCCATACCACACTTATGTATAAATATTTATACAACTTAATTTAGGTTAGACTCTAAGTTTTTTTGAAAAACAGTTGGAGAATATGTCTTTCCTACTGTATCAATTTTTATTCCACGGCAATTATGTCTTGGCAATTCTGTCTGGGATTTCTAGTAGGCTTTATAATGTCATTATTCCAGGCACATACCTTCACCTACACTGACATGGGAAACTGATCACTCACATATGAGAACAAAGCTGTGTTGTGCTCAGCAGCTGCAGTGTGATAACAGGCCACAGTCACAGTACTCACATGGAGAATATAGACAAAATTTTTAAAATGGAAGAATCAGATTCTTTGTGATCTAATATCATCCATACAAACTGCAAGTAGATAATTAATTTATTTTGACTGCCAGTACACTCCTTTTTGAGGTAGTGAAGGAGCTTCACAGAGCTATACAGCCAGGCAAAAGAGTTTTGACTACTTTAACAGGTATTTTGAGCAATGCTTTCACCCACTTGCCCTAAACATTCCAGAAAATGTTCCTTTAAACCAATCTTTTGTAAGGGAAATTATGATTTTCCCAGATTTTTTAAAGTTTGGGGGGGTCTATTTGTTTTTTAAATGTTTTCGCATTTTCAAATGGATGTGCAAATTTAAACTTTCTTTCTTTATCTGTTTTTATACTAAAGATTTTAATGAAGCCAGAATTAAAATACACACACAGTTTTTTATAAAGCCAGGTGATTTCTTTGAATTAACAACTAATAAAAGAAACTGAGATTTCACAGCTTTAGCTGTTTCAGGTTAGAGAAGTAGGACACAGAGCTACACAGAGACAAGTGATGTTCCTTGTATTTTTAGACTTTGAGGAAACAAGACAGGGGCAGGCTTTGGTTCACTATATAATTGACCATTTCTGGTTTTCTCCAATGACTTCCAAACAAATCTTAGACAGCCTTCCTACTTTACCTTTTGCATTACATGTTCTACCTGGAGGTATTTGAAGAGTTCTGAACTTTTCATTTGTAGTTACATATATTATCTGAATTCCAGACAAGCTTATTCTGATTCACTTGCCAAATATGTGGACTGTGTCTTCTCTGAACATGCAAAACATGAAATGAAATTGAGAGCAGTAAACATCATATAGGGAGATACTCAAGGATTTGGAGGAGAGCTGTTTTGCAGACCAAATCCTCAATGTATGTGAAATGAAACAGACTAAAATACTGAATTTTGAGTACTCCCCCTATTCTGATTAGAAGTCAACAACACGAAGAGCCTACCAACAAGCTGAAGATTAACTGATTAACTATGCATAAGAGAAATATGCAAGTTATCAGCATTTACATTTTGATGACAATTTGCAACCAGATGTCATAAATGACAGCAGAAACCAGGACATTGGTTTACTATTTATCGAAACAACATTGATTTGAAAATTTCTGTTTTATGAACAGGATATTATGTATGTAACATGGAAAGTTACAATATTCTCTATTTGCTAAGATGTAAAAAACATGAGCAAACTGAAAACAGCACATGCATATAATGTTATAAAAATATTTTAACTATACATACTTTGTTGTTAACATTGCAACATTGTTGGTATGGATGTACAACACTGTTTCCTTAGTTTGGTGAAGACAAATCCTTTAGTCTTTTCATTACACACAGCCAAATCTAATAGTGCCTGAGTGTAGAAGAATGCATGAAAGTTCTCTCCACAATCAGTGATCTCCCCACGTAAAGATTTCAGAGTTGTGTATGCAGCAGGCAAACATCATTAGGGAGCACCATGAAAAGCATTCTAACCGCTATTGTAGCAACTATAATTGACTTCAATTCCACATGCTGCAGATAAATATCATGGGAAATTTCCAAAATTATGCTAATCCAAAATCAGATCACTGTTAGTCAATCCACTGCATTCTTATAAAAAAATAGAATCTGACATTTTTTTCTGTTTTAATGCAAGGAGTGTATCGGTGTGTTACATGGCTTTTGCCAATCATCCTTCAACTATAACAGGCTAAGTTACAGACACCAGCACAAGGAAAAAGAATTCAGCTGCCTCCAGGGATTTCATCTGCTTCCTGGCCTAGTAGAAATCATCCAAAGGGATAACGGGGAAAAAAAATCAATTTGCAGTAAATTATTCCCTTGCGTAGCTAACAAAACTCACTGAGCACTGTGAGTACAGTAGCTTTTTGAATAGCTAGAGAATTCCTGGGTGGCAAATCTCAGCGTGGATGCAGGATGTGGAGTCAGGGAGGCAGATGTAGATGCTTACTGAGTATGTTACAGGGTAAATATTTAGAGTTCCATCAATGCTACAAAATTACCTTACATGGAACACCTCAAAGACTCCGGGCAGACATTACTGCCTAGCTTCCGTATACCACATGCTGGCACTATATACAGCACAGGCAACATCTTCTTTTGCAGTTACATTATTTCTCATGTGCCTTTCCGTATTCTTATTCAACATTACACACTAAAGAGGGGTTACATAGCCAAACACAGGTACTGGGAAAAATAAATTATTTGCTTTTCTGTATGGGAAACACTACCAAAATTTATTCATCAAACTTGGTAAACTGAAAATTCAGGCCACTCTCAGTGGACTCAGTTTACAGACTATTGAAGAGCCTGAGTGAAGTCAAATTCTCACACTATTTACATAGACCTTTGAATAGAATTTCAGTAACCAAATCCAAAACTGGAGGAGTCCTTGAATAAGCCAAGAGACCAGGTAATACAAGATACAAGGTAATGCAGATGAAATGGCCACTACTTTGTTCTTTTTTGTCATTTGCTAGTAATGTTTGAGAGTACAAATGCTTCTACAACACAATAAACTCAGCTTATGAACTTTATTAACCAATGGACTTCTGGATAAGCTATAGTAAACATTACCTGCAATCACATACAGTGGCCTCCAGAAACCCATCTTTAGAATTAGTAAACTCAAAACTGGAATTTTTTTTAAGGTTGCTTGGGCTCTGAGCCATGAGAGAATGACACATATATAGTACAAAGCAATTTGCATTATATGAGTAACTGTACAGTTTTATGCAAATGAATTTCCATTAAAGGGCAGTTCTTCTTGGAGAGAAAAGCAAAGAAAAAAGCTGCAATTTCCATAAATTGCCAAACATAACAACCAGAAACTTGTATTTACTGCCAGTATAAAAGACTCACGCTTTCTTCTAAACACTTGGTTATAAAGTAGCAGGCAAATTACTCTTATATTTGCAAATAAATCTAACTTTCATACACCTAAAATTTTGAGAAGAGAGGGCCTGCTACACAGGGCCAAACTGGCATGATTTTTTTCCATCAGACCCTCACACAAAATCAACTTTTCTATAGGTTAGGATAGCAAATACATGAAGGCTGGCACTACATTTTGCCAATAAATTCCAGTAACCTCAGTTAAAAAGTCCTAATGAATCTTCAAGTATATGTCCTCTAATGACAGAAAACTGCTCATTTCCACAAAGCACAAATGGCAATATGCTTGTGTGAGCTCATCTAAATGACCTTAAAAGACTTTCTTCTGTTTTCTCAAATAATATCTTCTGAGGAAAATCATTCTAAAGAGACATAAAAAGGTCAATCAATGCTTTAGATGATGATGATAAAGAACCTAAGCATCCTTCTAAAACTTGGGGTTGCCTTCAGACAGAAAGTATACATTTCAGATCCACTCAACTAATACTTAATAAAGAAGTTAAAGACTTCAGAAAGTATCCAATATGGTGGGGCAAATACAACAAAGGAAAACTGCAAAACATACAGCAGGGTGCATCTTCATCTAAACATACTGCATTCTAGTAAAAATCCTTTCTTTTGGAGAGCAGATGGTATTTCAGCATGGAACAATTTGCAGCTCTGCTGATGAAAGGTTTTTTGTAGGTTTTTTTTTTTTGCTTGGGCCTCTTTTATTTTAAACCTTACTACAGCTTGAAAGACTCCTACCAACAGGCTTTTGAAGAGCTATGCTGGCTGAATGGGCTCCAAAATTGCACTAAAAAAAGAAGATAGTTCATTTTCTAGATGATGCCCACTCCCACACACCTAAAGTTAGGATGGTTAAGTATCACTGAACCGTTTGTTCACGTTCTGTTCCATGTGCAGTTTTTATCAGAGTAAACACCCAGTACAATGCCTGGGAGTCTGGTGCAACATTTATTTCTCATGCAATGTTAAGCTACGCTGTCACACATACAGTTTCCCTGAAAGGCTATTCCTGGCCACTATATTGGTGTCCAATGCCAGATGGGCCTCAAAAATCACTGAATATGTTCCAGGTAATTTTTTCTGATAAAGAAATTTACTCACACGCTTTCTTAAAAAGAAGAAGATTATAACTACTCATTAGAAACATACCTTTTTACAAAGACAAAAAGGATTATAATTCCTCATCAGAAACATATACAGAAGTTTTATTTTCCTGGTCACAAACACACACAAAATTGACTAATAGACATTTCTGGTTTCTGTTCTCAAGACCTCTAGGAACATCTTTTCTTAGGGATAAAGAAGATCTCCAGTTGACTACTATCCAAAAAAGCCTGGACATTTTAAATGTCAGCAGCAGCACGTTACAGGTCCTCCTGAGAAGAATACTTCTGCAGTCATCAGTGCACTTGTATTACAAAGACAAGACAGGTAAAAATGCAGAAGTTTGCAGAAACAGGATCAGTAAAACAATGACAGCAACTGAACAAACAGAAAGCTAACCTGCAGTAAGAAGCAAGTTATACTAGAACACTGTTAAAATTGCAGAACCATTATTAATACTGCTATATAAAATAAAATTTCAAAATAAATTCTTTAAAAAAAGTAAGATTTTTCAAAGATTCCAAATATGCAGAGCAACAAGAAAGTTAATGTGCTGTGAGTTCTCTTACACAGAAAACGTAAAAGAATTTTAAGAATCTTCTAGCAAAAGCCATACAACATCTTTGTCTCAGTAAATGAGAAACAAACTCACAGTGACACTGGCAAAAAAATATGAACTTACTTCTTGTCAAAATCAGTTAAAATGTTAGAACCTCTATTTTGCAGTTTGCATTTCCAAATCCAGAGTCTTATCTTTCACTATGCTGTGTTTTAACTGCAGGAATTTGTGTGACCACTGTAGGTAAGATGAGATGTATAGTACCAAAAGTCTCTAGGAGCTATATAATCTAGAAGACTAATTTTTAAGTCTCTAGGAATAGTTTTATTCTGAAAATCTACTACTTTATACAACTGTAGGAACACAGTTTCAGATAAGAGTACCTTAAAAAAGATTCTAAAAGAAAAACACAGGCTCAATAGGTCATCACGATTTTCTGTATTAAAATGCAAATATACACATCATAATGATTTATGCTATGAAAAACTATTTATCACCAAACCCAGGATTATATATCAATACTTCCCCTGCCCACAGAACAATAAAGAGAGCAATACTGCTTTTTGACAGATCATAGGCAGCTGTCAGAGTATAGATATTCTGAACTTTACCTTCTCCTGACCCCAGATGTTTTCCTGCTGCAATCCCTTCTTTCCTGTCTAGAGTCCTCATCAGTAGATTTACAGTGTCCAGTTTCTTCAATACAATGGTTATCTTCCCTAGCTGCAGAAGTGTTTTCCATGGATTATGTATGTCCTGAACAAATGTACTACAGAATGAAAGTAAAAGGGCTGTGAAGAAAGCAAGAGGCAGAGACAAAAAAAGCAAAAAACAACTGCACTTACAAGAGAGGGTTATTTAGTGGACAGAACCAAGACAATGTAAGTTAGTTTTATGAAAATTTTTTGGACAATTTTTTCATTAAAACCTGTGCTTAAGACCTTATGAGATTATTTGTGTTGCTTTAGACTTCCTCTTAGGAAGGACAAAAGTCTTAACAAGAAGACAGAACACAGGAAAAAACATGGAAGGAAAGAAGAACAGATTTTCCCAAAACTAAGGAATGCATATACTTTTTATATGCACTGTACAAAATTTTTTTGGAACATTTCAAAAACAATTTCACATTCTTTGAAAAATTTTTGTGCCAAGGCCACTACTGAAATTCAATTAGGTTAAGAGACCAAATAGAGATCCTTTAGTACTTTATTATTTCAAAATATAACATTTATGGGTACTTAATATGAATGGCTATTATCTCAATATTCCTTCCCCTTCATCACCCATATACACCTTTACAGTGTGATATCAAAGTGCTTTGGCAATTCTTTTTTTTAATTATAAAAAATTAACCTACAGCATTCTAAGTCAAATTAAGCCTGCCCAAAACACATAATAACATAGTGTCTTTTTCTACTGCTTTGCAGATCAAGAAAAAGGATTCCAGAACATAGGAGGAAAAGTACGTTATTGTGAAGTCGATGTTAGCATGATGCTGATACCTATACACATTTTTGCCTTGAACCACTAAAGAAAAAATTACAATCTTGCTGATAATCTAAACATAACTCGTTTTTCTTTTCTTAGAAAGTTGGGCCGATCAGTAATTTTTTGCTTAAAAAATCACTGCAAAGAGGCAAGCTCAATGGGAATAAAATATTTCACAGGAACATATTGTTTTGATGAACTTTTATCATTTCTAGCCTGGAATGTCTGTTTAAAACCACAGCAGAACACAAAGACTTGACTTGTGGGTACATTCAAATGAGAGATAAATCTATTTTAGAAAGTTGATATTTATTTCTCACAAAACTATAGGTAATTTTTCATTTTTTGATGAACTTAGCTTTTATTTTGAGACAGTAAATTTCTGTATTTCTAAATCATACAGACATGCTCTGCAGTAAGCTCAGGTATCTCCATCAGAGCCATCACAGAGCAACACAAGCTCCATGATCCGCCTGAGAAACCCACTTGGTTGTTGGCCTTCATCCTCTCCAGTGTACACTGATAAGAATACCTAAGAAGTTTTTTTTATGCATGAAGCAAGATCAGAAATGTCCCCAAGACCTACAGTCATATTTTATCTTCTTGTTTTTTCCCCCCTTTCTATCGCTATCATTTGCACTATCATTTTACAATAGGTCCTTTGGAAACACATAGCTACTTCGTGTATGATTGTGATAGGATTGTGAATCATCACAGAAAGTCTTCAGTTCACAGAATGGGTCAGCTAGGAGGCTCTAATTGAATTTTATTTTATGCACATACTCTATAGCTTTTATAGTAACTTATTTTCTCTCAGCGGTCTTAATAAGCTATTCTTCTGACATAAGTCTGATAAACAGCTTTTAAATATTTACACTGACCAGGGGATAAATAACGAAATGCATAAGACAAATGTTTTCTGTAGCTGGTTTAATTGACATTGTCTATGCAAGGGTGAAGGAATAATTTAAAGATAAAATTCATTTACTATTTTCTAAACAAGGGAACAGAGGGGGTGGCAATGAAAGTAAATGGAAATAAAGTTTACTGCAGAATGAAACTCATCAAATATTTACCTCTCTCAAGTGTACAATATCCATGGACCTGCACAGGCTGAAAATATTTTCTCTATTACTTTGGGGGGTTTAGCACACATTCTCAAGCACTGTTCTCAAACACAGTTTTGCTATCAGATCCCATGCACGTATTTTGCAGTCATGATGGATTTTGATGGTTTACATTATGTGTAATTAAAACAACACTGATAAAGTCAAGATATTAAAAGTAAAAGAAAATAAGAGAGGTAATGAGACTTATTTTAACAAAGAATAAAACTACTGCAATCAGATACAACTACTTATGCAAAGAGATTTCTGTTATTACTGTAAGATTCCTGTCCATACAAACCATTGGAATATTCCATTGAAAAGTACAGAATCCAAAAATTAATATGATAGTATGTCCAGGTATAACTCACCACTTTTTTCTAAATCCAACCAGTTCACCACTTCACACTCTGCCTCTTTCTGGATTTTCTACTTCAAGCTCCAAGTCTTAAGATTTATTTCTATGGAGCTGGATCAATGAGCTCTTTTGCACTAATTCTGAATTTTATCTCATCTGCCAAGGTTGCAGAATGATGTGGAATAAATGAACACCTGCTCTTGAAAAGGAAGCTATCTGAAACACCAGGCTTTGGCAAAATCAGTATAGAACATGCATGTCACCCAGAAAATCTGTTACAATGGCCAGCTGCCAAGGCATTTGTTCCCAGTGAAGCACAGGTTAAAACTGCTGTCAATAATTTGTCTTAAGAAGACAAAGAACCCAGCCAAAGTGGGAAAAACCCCCAATGTTCATAAAAAAATACATTTGAAAAAATTTTGCAAACAAAAATACTTGAATTCCTTCTTTTCCACTACTTCTATAGAGAAAAGAAATATATTGTTGATACACTGAGAAATGATTCAGTCAGAATTGAGTCATAAGTTCATTATTCTCCTCAGGGACAAAAAATTGCTTAACATACTTTGTAACAAACTGAATTTGATGGTATATATCTGGTACAAAACCTCCCTCAAGCCCCTGGGGTTTTTTGTCCAGTTAAAAATATTGAAATATATATGCAAAGAAGTTTTGACTAATTTATTTTGTGTGTGTATGTGTTCTAATAATAAGACATACAGGAAAAGAACAAAGTGAAAGAAGAAAAATGAACTTCAATATCAGAAAGAAATAGAGATGAAATTCAGAGACTGTAGGCTACAATTATATTTCCTGTCTCAAAATGTTTAAAATAAAGGCTTGGTACTTGCTTAAATACCGACACTTCTCTATCAGCATCTTTCAGTAATGCAACTGTCTTGGAAGTTTGCAAAGAATATAAACTTCTGGGGCCTACTTGACATCCATAAATGTGACGGAGTCTTAAATTTTGTTTTGAACACATAAAAAATATAGGCATTGTTCTTTTCTCTTTTTAAAGGAAAGTATTAAATAAAACAGTAGCTTTCTTCTAAAGATAGTATCAAATTTTTTCTTCCTTGGAAGAAAATGGAAGAACATGGAAGACTGTTAAGGATTGTCTTCTTTCTTCACGACAGCATTTGGCATATTCACGACTAAAGCATGAGCTTGCTTAGCTGACCAATATTTTGTCTTCAACCAATGGTCAGATACTAAAGTTTTAGCAAAATTCCATCCCATTTTCTCTCTGTCTTTATGCTATCTCTGTGTATTGGTTTGAGTATGACACTGCTTCTTACAAGTCTTCTATCAATTTCTTCAACAAAATATGTGTCTTCTCAATGACTGCAAAGTCAGATCATTGCAGAGTTGAATTGAGTGTAAGACGAAACATTAGCGTGTAAATCTGGAACAAGTCTTTTAAAAAGAACACAAATCTTGCACAAATAACTAAGAAAGAAATATGGGTAAGTGTTTACTTCTGCAAGTTTAGGGTGGGTTTTTGTCTCCTACAAAAAAAGGGGTAACAAGAACTGTTGTTCTTAATAAGACTTGTTTGCCTTATTGATTATCGAGTTATTTTATTTACCTTATTTGAATGTCAAAGGTCAAAGCCCTGAGGAGAAGGTAAAAAGTGGGACTCACTCCCCAGCCAAGGAGAAAGCTCTCAGGGACAACGGGGATGCTTTACAGAATATCGTGCTCTGACCTCAAAAGATTTGATGCTTTTAAAAAACAGCAAATCATTTGAGAGAGATTTTTTATATTCTTGACAAATTTGGTGAGGAAATACTGGAGGGTTTATTGATCTTGAGCAAAGGCTTCCTCCAGTCTCGTTAAACTACTATTTGTTTTTGGGCAATTAACTACACATGTCCTTCACTACAGAAGCAGAACACTAAATTTCTCAGTAACCATGTGAGATCAGTAGGGCAGATGTCGATTTTAAAGATAATGGCCTAAAGATATTTCAGGGTTTACAATTGAGCAATTAGCTCAAATTTCAATTTGTATGGATTTCTAGTTGCAGCAACCTTGTCCCTGCCTTGTAAAGCTGATTTCATATTAGTCTTTACAGCACCATTTTATGAAGTTGAAGATTTGAATACTTTTTTCCTTTGATTTTCTGCTTTTCCCAAAGGATTTAACAGCTTACTTCTCAAAGCAGTTCCATTGGTCATAACATGGCCTACACAGCTGTAGCTCCTAGATCTTCATAAACTGTGACAAGCAGATTTTATGCTAACATTTTCCTTCTTCTCATGAAATTAAAAAAAAACATAGTGACCCACCAAGCTGGTACAGTATTTGGGTTATTTCCAGTCCTAGCTCTCTGGTGACACTGAATTGTAGTGTTCTGCTATATGACATGAGACAAGTATATTTTATTCTTTTTTAGACAAGTATTTTTTATTCTTTTTTGCTTGCTTTAACCCAGAATGGAATGGTAGATTTGTCTGGAACTTCTATATAAATAACAGTATACAATATTTACGATGTGCAGATTTTAATTTCTATCACATGATATCAAATAGAAAGAAGAGGCCTCCAAAATCTACCTAGGCCATTTCCTACCATCACAGAGAAACCAGTCATATCCAGTGCCCTTCTATCAGCTTTCTGGTATGCTGATCAGGAAATCCCTTGCCAATGGATATTCCATACACTTCTTTACTCATAAGTCATTGCTAGAATAAAACAAATCAAAATGAAACAGAATTTTCCCAACATTTTCCCTACAATTACTGCAGAATGGTATTTGAGGTGCCAAAATGTTCCTTCACATGGCTGGTGCAAAATATATGAAAACCTTGAAATTATTTTGAAAAGAACCAGAGAGCGGAAAGCTCTTCTCTTTTCCGTAGCTCAAGTGTCATAAATAAACAGCTTCCTGACACCTGATGTGTCAAATCTCCCTTTCTGCATCAGCCTAAAAGAAGATGAGAAATATAAACTGAAAAAGACAAGAAAGCATCTATCTTTGCTTCCAAATGGTAGACTGCTGGTTTCTGTAGGCATTAATACCAGCATTAATCTATTGTATTAAGTGAGGTAACACAGATAAAAAACAGGTTGGTTTTGATCTTATTGATAAATTTAGTTTATTCTAATCTCCAAATTATTAATTTCTTGGCCTATCAGAACTGAGAGAGGTCCTCATAATGACCTTTGAAATGTGTCGATCTAGTGCAAAAAAAACTGTAAAAAAAAAAAATTGTCATTACTGTAGAGTCCCAAGGTAAGCATATTCTAATAGAGGATATCAAAGGTGGTACAGCCTCTACTGCCTCCTGAAAGATTCAGGAAGTGACAAGTGACTTTAGCAATTCCTTTGTTTATTAAAAAATCACTTTAAATGCAAGGTGAGATCTGGAACCAGCAATCAGTTCCAGAGGAATTTCCAGAGGGTCATAGAGTGCAGACAGTTTCACTTCTACAGTCCAAGGTAATGTTCTCATGGAAGAGCTGCCTTATTAAATTCTATCTATAGCTGCAACCTAGGAAAAAGCTTCACTACAAAGGACAATTTTTTTCAGCGGTATCCCCATTGTTACTGGGAAATCTACTGGCAACACAATGCCAAATTGTGTTGAAAAATGCTGAATGAAGAGAAAGACTTAGCATCTATTTTTTAATAGAAGATGAAGAAACAGAATCCTTCAAGACAAATGAAAAGCATGGGCTGGGTTTTTGGAGTTGGTAATACACACAAGTGAGGAACCTACTGAAATCTAGGATGTTCAGAATTGCCAAAAACCACAACAGAATATAAACACTATGGATTTGTACAGGCTGATTTGCACTGCAGGGTATTAAAAACGTTCTTTAGCAGGAAGAATACATGATAGAAGAAAGTTATCATATGTAAATTTCTTGAGGCTGAAGACTTCAGGCTTCACTCTGTAAAATTTAATAAACCACAATGCTACCTGCTTTACAAAAAATCCACAGTAGGACTTAAGAAAACAGCCCCTGAACAGTTAGAAAAACCTCTACATAATTCCTCAACAAGACTAATATTTTGGACTAGTTTAGTCTGAAGATTTTGAAACATTTTTTGCTCCAAAAACCACCCAGTTAGTGTCAAAATCCTTCATTTATTGCCAGATTCATTTCTTCATGAACTCACATCATACAGATAGGAGTTGCAACAGCCAATTTTCCTTGAATATTTTTATATCCATTAAACACCTGATGAAGCCAAAATGTCCCTTCCATTAATTGAAAACCATAACTATGGGGAAGAACCCCATATTTAACACTTATGATGGAAAGCCATTTTCTTCTAGGAATTTTCAGGCTGAAAAGAAACCTCAGGGTAACAACAGAATTAAACTGTCTCCAAATACTGAGGAAGAGAGAATAGAGTCCAATGAAAACTTGTGCCAGTTGCTTCAGCTTCATTCACATAATCAAACCTTCATATATTTGCCATTGTAGTTCTGCAACAAGTCTTTTTTTAATGGAAATGCAGGTTTAAAACAAGCTTCAGAGAATATCAGGTAGCAATCACAGAGACTACCAACACTACAAGTTTCCTTTATTATGCTTCTTGCCTGCTTGCACCTTTTGACATGTGGCATACCATGCAACAAAATCTGTAATTCAAAACAAAACCCCTTACACCGAAATAAACCTACCAGAGTTTAAAAATATTTGTCTTCATTAGGGACCAATACAAATTCCATTCGGGGATATGGTTTAGGGGAGATTATAGTGGTGCTAGGCTGATGGACTATGAACGCCTTTTTCAACCTTGATGATTCTGTGAACCTGTGATTCTGTTTAATGGTGGCAATGAGGAAGAACAAAATTGTAATCAGCAAACTTGGGGATTATTTTGGGTTTTATTTTGCATTCAGGAATTTGTCTAGTAATGGTAGTTGCTTTATTGTCCCATATAAACAGATGTGAACCATCATAATGCTCATGGAAATTACTCATGGTCATATTCATTTAACTTCAAATGGCAAGTTATGATGTAAACCATGAAAATATAGAATTTGTTTTATATCTAGCTAGATAGTTTATATCTATATTTTACGAAGAGAAAGAAACAACAGGAGCATATTTCTGTACTATACTGATTTAGCAATTAATTTATTAAATAGAAATTCCATCTAAAAAATATTTAAGATATTTAGTCATGTCAATAAAATTGGAACACAATCTAAGTTAAACATCAGTCTGTCAGTCAGCGAACACCAGCGTAGGCATAACTTGGATAAATTCTATATAATTTTTTAAATAAATAAACTTTAACTCATTTTTTATGCTTATTTATTCAAATAGATCCTCCTCCAATGCTTGTTATATAAAAATTCAGAAGTAGCAGTTAATACCATTTATCTACAATTTCTGAATGACTAAATCCATAGACAAGCTGCAACTAGCACAGCTTTATGCCTGAAATCATTTGACTGGGTTCACTTCAGCTGTCACTGGGGATATGGCCAGAATACAAATTCTCTTTAACACAAACTACTTGTATGAGATTTTCCTATAAGACATTCCTTCATTTCCTTTATTGAAATTTAGAATTCAGGATGTGTAGTAGTACAGTGGTGTAAGAAAAAAGCACTTATGAATAAATAGGAAATTTCCAATGAAATTGGACTGTCAAAAATATTGGCAAAGAAATTATATACTCACTTGATATCAGTGAGTTCTTCTGTATATTTCTTTGGATATCAGAGATCTTTCAAATCCACTAAAGTATCTATAAAGGCACTTTATAAATGCACATTGTAAAACACAAAAGCACGTGCAGTTATAAAATCACAAAGGGTGGCTGTACCATATAAAGACTGTGTCTGAGATAAATGAATATAGATTCGAAGTCAATGAAAACCATTAAAATACAAAGTGTTCCATTAAATTTTCTATTTATCACATAATATGAAAAGAAAAACAGACATCTCAACATTTTAATTACAAGCACTTTTTTGTATTTATAAGAAACTAGAAAAAAGAAGTTTCAGCCATTTTGATTATCCTCACAAAATATGTAAAATTTTCCCTTGCTTCATCAACTCTGTCTTACCACAGAGAAAGAGAAAAAAAAAAATTGAAATTATATTTTGGCAATAATGTGAACTATCTCAGCTGTACTTTCCAGGCCAGAGGTATGTGAATGTTTGTATTTCTTCCCTAATGTGCTTCAAGAATTTCAAGATAAGACAGTATACTACACAACACGTTATCACTGAGATACTGATGGGAGTCGATGGGAGTTAAACACTGATGGGAGTTAATTTCTGCATAGTCCAGTAACGAGGGCAAAAATGTTCTTAATCTTTCATATGCAGTTATTGAAAGTCTGATATCATCACCTACCTTTAAAACACTACTACACCTTTAGGGTGAAGCTCAAAGGAACTTTGGAAAGTCTTGTCCCTTCTACTGACCCCACTTACAACCCCATTCTAGGGAAGGACAGAGGTACAGCAAACAGCATGGGAGTAGGTCAGTCTGCAGGATATACAACTGCAGATATTTTAGGAGTATCAGCACCTGTCATAAACAAAAAAAAAAATCTTCCATCTTAAACTGAGAATGCTAACAGGTGGCAGATAATCGTGTGCATGTGTGTAGGAGGACTGAATGTCAAAAACTCAGGGCTTGAACTTTCAAGTAAAAAAATGTGGCTATTTGCAGCCACAAGTACAGTCTGATTGTAAATCTTTCTAACCTCTGGTATAAAAGTGGCATGTCCCAAATATTCAAATTTTTAGAAACATAAGGCAAAAATACACATTAGGCTGCTGATCACATAGTATGCTTAAATTGGGAAGTCTGTGGCCTTGGGGTTGGGGAAAGAAAAAGAGGACAGAAAAAAAAGGGACCTGGAGAGAAGGTGATAAAGCTGTTGGCTGAAGGAAAGATAAGATGCTGGAACTGAGAGAAGATCCAGGAGCTCAGGTAGCTGGATGGAGACAATTGTTATGGTCACCCAGGGTCCTTGGCTAACGATGCCCAAGATGAGTAAGTACAAGCAGCACGGGAACAGCACAACTTTCTGCCCAACCCTCCTGGAATAGCAATAATCTCTGTGCAAGGGAAGTGTGATTTACTGAACATATCCCTTTTGGGGATCTCCGTTGAGGAGACAGAGATGAATGGGGCAATTTGAGTGGGATAAACAAGTAGGGGAAAATCTCGTCTAGTCAGTTCTTAAACAAATCAACAAATCAACTTTAGGTTATTTATAGCATCTCACTTGTGCAAGCACTTAAAAACTTAGGCATCATATACATTTTATAACTATGGTATCAGTACCATATCTGCATCTCACTTTCAAGTAAAATCCAAGTGTCTTTTTAAAATCAAATAATTTAAACCACGCAAAGCATATACTCTGATGTGAAATACAAATGGACATAACCAGAATTTTTAAATGATGGAGAAAAAAGCCACTAAGATTTTTCTGCCTTACAAATTAGAGAATAATACTAAAGTATATATTGAATAATATTTTAGTCACATACTGCAGTAGCCATTTTCTACTTACCTGTTTTTCCTCTGTGTACACATTTCAACGTGAAACAAGGCAGCAACAACAGAACTTTGGGGAAAAATTCAGTTCTGAGTCTTATCAGGATTCTGCTCAAGTACAATGATGGTCTGCCCTCCTGCTCCTGATTTGCAGATTTTCACAGCTGTAGGATCTTAGAAGTCCATAGGAATCTGCAGTGTATTGCCAGAATATATTGAGAGCCTTCTGGAAAGAACTAGCACAGGCTTTCTGAGATCATGGTTAAAAAAGATATTTTTATTTCCAGTGTTTCTGGCTATTTGGAGAGCAGGACTGTCCACTTTCTGCTACAACAACCAAGTCGTTGCTCCCAAGCCTGTCAATTACAGGAATTCAAAAAAATCTCTGCCTAAATAACTCATGCTTCTGCACAATCTTCAGGGAGTTACATCTGCATCTCTAATCTCCACTTTCTCTCACTGCTGCATCCCTGCAGACACTCCAAAAACTCTCCAAATAGAAGTAACAGAGAAACTTGTACTAATTTATTTCCTTTGGGGAATATTTTAACTGGATGAGCCTGAGGACAAAAGGCGCACCAGCTAAGAGCCCTGGTAGATACCAGTCTGCTCTTTTCACCACAAAAGGCGCACCAGCTAAGAGCCCTGGTAGATACCAGTCTGCTCTTTTCACCTTTTGTTCTGATCAGTTACCATGCCCTCACTCCACTCAAACATTAGCAAATTTAATAGGCAGGCATGACCACAGACCCATCACCTGTTGTGACAGGTGTTACTCAGCCCCATGTGCAAAAGACTATCTGCCCACCTGTAGATGCTTTCATAACTAGGCCTTGTGTTCTTTCAAAACAAAGAGTTCCTTGAAGAACATAACAAATATTACATCCAAAACCATAGAGAGTATTGCTCAAATACATAATTTAAAGAACAAAGACAAAAGATTTAAATACAGTTCCAAAGTTGCAGCATGGATAATACCATATAAGCTTTCAGTCATAAGAACCTCATTTAAGTCCTAAAAGATGCTTTCACTTTCATTGCATATCAAAATTTGTGAAATCCAGGTTATATTGAATTTGTAATATAATTTGAGTGACCCTTTCACTGCAATTAAAGGAACTCTCTCAGGTTTTAGAGATAAGATTAATTATCTTTTCAAGGTCAGATATTCCAGAAAGGCAACCATTTTGTCCTTAAGGCTTCCCTGATGGTGTGTCTGCATGAGAGGTGTATGACAACTAAGGGAGAGTGTTGCTGCATCCAGAGGAAATCACACTGTGCTGCGACTCCATGCTCTTGACAGATGACCACCACATAATTTAGAGAGCCAACAGTGATGCATCATGTGGTTAGAATAAACTGGAAATTCATTCTGCCATCCATAAAGCTTATATAAATGTAAATTAACTTTTGGGTGGGTTTCGTTTTTTTTTCCTGGACAAACACCTGAATCCATTAGCAGTTTGCAGCAGCATTTCAGCATAACAAAATTTTAAGCTATTGGTACACACCACTTGGGTCAAACCCACCTCATGTTTCCTGCAGCATCCATATACAGCTAACTTGAACCTCTGTACCTATCAGTTACCTAATCAGATGGAAATTCAGTTCATCACTAAGGCCTGCAGTATGTCACACACAAAACATTAGTGGAGTGTCAGGAATATACGGCCATCTTTGACTCCCATACTCAGTAATCAGTCTCTTTCAAAAACAAATTGTTTTCTATAAACTACCAAGAAAATTTACAACACAAGGAAAAAAAAAAAGGACAAATATTCATAAAGTATCTCATAAGCTTTGTAGAGTTACAAGATAAGCAAGAAAGGCAGACCCATTGCTGGGTATCAATTATAAATATTTGTTTAGTCTTCATTTCCCTGATTACTATGTAACCCAGAAAAGAACAGCAGAGATTTGTGGCATTTTTATTTCTACTACCTAAGCTTCTTCTGCTGACACCTTTAGTCAGTACAATTAGCAATCTATCATGCACACAAAATGAATAATTCTTTACCTATCTGGGGGGCAATAATTAGCCTTGTAAAAGTGATGATTACCATTGTTTTTTTAAACTGAGCACCACTACCAACATATGTGTATGCTTACAAAGACTCACACCAAAAATTCTTCTAGAACCTAAAATACATACCAGAAAGGAAGTTACCAAAACTACATGTCTATTCTATATCACTAGCTGACCAGGAAGATAAGCTTCTAAATTTGGTCCATTAAGCGGAGGAAAGAGATAATATATACATGAGCAGTGGTGTAAAGACCATCAGCAGGATGTCTCATTGAGTACTAATGATCTTTCCAAATGAATATTAATATGTTTAATCCAGCACATGTCATCTTGTATTACATGTCCCACATTTTACAATTATTATTTTATTAATATGAACATAAAAAATTTATGTGTTCATATTATCCATCTGTGCCTAAAGCCAAAATCTTACCTACCACACAATGTAATGTACAGCCATGTGCTCAGGCACCAGGTTTCCCTCCTATTCAGCAAGTCCATGGACCAATGATTTTGGGCACCCAGCCAGCTGTGCTCAGCATTCACACATGTCTTCTGTGCCCACAGCAATCTAAAGACTGCTGGTGCTTTGTGGGGACATATCAGAACAGGGAGGGTAAACAACACAGAAAAATATGTATGAGGGAATTTGAAAATTTCCTACTATGACAATGCTATTGGGAGTAAGATTTTCACCAAATGTGGGTGGTTTTCACCAAAGGAAGAATTTGGGAAAAGTCATTCAAACTTGTTGTCATGCCAAATGAAAATTTTCTCCCACTGAATGAAACAAATGAAGGAATTTCAGGAAAAAAGATTAAACCTGAGAAAACCTGGAAGAATGGACACACAATCAAATCTAAACGTGAATGAAAAGGCATGAAAAAATGTTTAAGGAATCACTATTATTTGGCCAAGAAGGAAAGTAAGACAGATGAAGAAAAAAGAGGAAGAGCTTCATCATGATACACCTACATTAATATCAAAGAGTATTTTTTGTTACCATTCTTTACCTGAGCACCTTATAACAATTTGGAACCATACTGCCTGATTTAAGTGTTATAAATAATAGTGTATACCTGCATTTTTCATCAATTTAGTTCATGTAAAATATTATTTCAGAGAATGGATGATAGCAAGGATTTAGTCACAGAAACAGCCTGGAGAGTTTATAGTTTTTAAGGCCTTGAGAGCCCTTAACTATATCCCCAACATTGTATCAAGCAGATAACCACGTGGGACCTCACTACAGCTGCACAGGCCAGATAAAAGCTGATACAGCAGGGGTCAGGAAAAGCAGAAGTGACTTAAGTAAGGTTTGGGACACTCTGGAACTCCGTAAATATTGGAGATCTCCTTCACTCCAAGTGTTATGGGAACAGAATACAGGTAGTGAAGCAGTAAGGAGTCCACAAACCAGTGCAGGGGGTTAAACCACAGAGGGTGACTACAACTATTAGAGAACATATGCTTAGTCTTCTGGAAGTCTGCATGTCCTATTCATATTGAGAGACAGAATATTGTGAATTAATTATAAAACCATCAACAACAAGAAGACTAACTTTTTGCAAACTGTAATTCTACAACACCTTCCCCTTTTCAGTTTCTACTGATTTCCAGTGATTGAGAACTGAAAAGTGAATACTTGCATATAAAGAGAAGTCATGACAATTTCTCACATTCATGACAAACAAACAAATATATGAACAAAACCCACCATATGAAGCTAAGGTAAGGTATCACTCATGACCTATGAAAAGCTGATCCTGAACTGTTGCATGGCATCAAACTTTTATAGCCATTTGCCCAAACAACATCTCAGGAAACAAGCTGTAAAAAATGAAATCTATTCTCTGCCACAATAAAACCAAGGAAGCAAATCTTTTGCCTCATATGTGAAAGTACTTTTTTCTTTCTTTTTTTTAAACTCTTATGAACTATCATTCCTGTGGGAGTTAGTGGAGAAAAGAGAGAAATAGGAAAATCGAGGCTGACTTTTGTTAAAATTTCTAAAAGAGAAATATAGTTTTAAAAATTAAGTGATGTAAACCTTAGGATTTGGGACTCAGTTCTTCTTAAAAGAAACCAACCAACCAAACAAAAAAATCATTCTTTTTACCTACCTTTCCTAATATTGGTTCTACTTTCTCTTTATCTCGTTATACTGTTCCACAAGCTTTTAATAAATCCTCTAAGCTTTTCATGAAAATGAATTAATTTTCCATTTATGCTTTCCTTATTGTTTTCCTTTCCAGTTTAACTAATGCTGACACATTACTTCATTGCTTTCCTTTTCATTTGGGAGCTGTATTTTTTTCTCAGCCTTACATCTTTAACTCTATCATGAAGGCACATGTCTTTTTCCTGTTTCTTTCTTTCTGTTCACTTGGAGATGTGATCAGTCATGCCTTAACCAGTGTGCTTTTTAAAACTGTTCAGCTGTGTTCCATTTTAGCAGAATTTTCTTACTCATTTTTCACATACTAACTAAATTTCTCAATGCATTTCAAATTTGCTTTCCCAAATTCTAAAAATCCTGTGTGGCTATATGCAGTCAGAGCTATGTACAAGAAGGCTACTAACCCTGATATTAAATGCCTTAATTTCATACAATTTCAGCTAACTCAGATTATTTTTTGATAATTTTCAATAACCTTTCTGTAATTTACGTATTTTTGGAATCAAATTTTCCTACAGTATTTAAAACTCCCAAAGTATTGTACCTTCTGAAAACAAATGCTCAGTCATACTACAGCTACTCAATCATACTACACATGTTGAAAACATGATATAAACAAATCAATTCATGCAAATTTATTTTGACAAAAATAGCCATTAAGTATGCAAATAAAGGAGAGCATTATATATATATAAATGAACAAATGGGAATTTACTTTCTATTTCACAAATTACTTTTTGCAGAGTTTTTGTGTTATTATTCAGATAGCACCATTATTATGCTTGGCACTTCACAGATGTCTCCAAAAATGAGGTCACTGCCTTGAAGAGCTTATAATTAACCCCCCTGAGAATTATATACTAAGTAATTGAGGCTAGTACATCTATCTGCCTGTAAGCTATACGGACAACATCATTCAGGGTTACTTATTACATATTTGTATTACTTTGGGTTCCAGTATGTATGTTATCTAATATGAAAATAAAAACAAGAGAGTGGTGGAAGATTTAAGAAACTATTCTAGCCAGATAACTGTTTTCTCATTTGCTTTTTCATAGATGGAAGCAAAGTGAATGGGTTACCAAGACAACCGTTTCATAAAATCAGATTGTCAAAATCTGTTAGGAAACAAGTAGTCTATAATATGAGCCTTTGGCTAAATGAAATCATCTGATATGATGGAACTCTAAAATTACCTTATAATTTAAATTAAAACAAGTTGCATCCATTCAGTCTTCAATGTTGACCACTATCATAGCCTGCAATTGTCATTCCTCAAATAAATATTCAAAGTCTAGGGAGCAGATCTACTAATCCTTTTCCCTTTCCTGTTCATCAATAATCATTTTCTTTGTGCTGACCACCATAACTGAAAGAATACTTTTGCAAAGCTAGCAGAAAAAGGTTAATATTTTCCCAGCCAAAAGGCTGTACTGAAGAGATTGTTTAGTATTCACAATATCACCTCTATCCTTCTTTGCCCTGTCTAGGCAACTAGGGAGTTAGATCCTGTGTATATAAACCAAAGGGAAGAAGATGTGAGAAGAATAAAGGCTTTGCAATTTCCATTTATTTTTGTCACTCAGTTTTTGCTTCTCTTTTTCAAATTCTCTCATCTAAAAGCAGCATAAATTTTTCACTTGCCAATACTACAAACTTTCAATCAGTATTAGTATCAAATTAATGATGTAGTGAGAACATCATAAACAATCTCCAAGAGAGGGTATGCCATTTTTCTGACACTAGTCCTATGTATTAACCTCTCTACAACTGGAGAGAAAAAAAAAATTAATAATAATAAAACACTAAACTCTATTTCCCTTTGTTTATATATGGAATATATGCATTTTACATGCATGCAAAGAGCATTTTGTTTATTAAAATATGGAAATATATACACAGGTCTTTAAAATTATGTGCTGCTTATTTCACAATGTTTTTCCTGTAAAAGATATTTAAGCTTAACTATAGCTTCTGAAACGTTCTGATTTTTCTCTTGGTAGGTTTCTAGAATCTCTGGAAAACACTAAGAGCTCCAGATGGGAGAATTTTTTGAAAAGCTTGATTCAAGAGACTTCTGAATTTTGGCAGATAAACGCTGCATATGTTGTGTGGAGGTGATCTCCTGTGGGGGACAGGAAGATGATCTCTTAATGCACATTCACCAACTGTCATAAGGCTGAAAAGAATATGCACGTATTGTGCAAAGATACTTACCAAAATTTCAAATCCCTGTTTTTCAGTGCAAAAGCTAAAATAAATCTTAAAAGTGAACTGTCATGTTCTTCAGGGGATGAATTAAACATGCTGTTAAGTGTATACACCATCGGGGAAAAAAAGTGGTCCTTTTTAACCCATATTTATGTAACTGTCTTTAAAAAGCCAGAGCCCCAACAGCAGGTTTTACTGAGAGAAAAAAAAAACCCAACTCTGAACATGCCAGCATCACATACAACAATCCAGCTGATATTTTCAGACTAAGGAAGGTACGACTCTAAACTAAAATAACCAGACTAAAGTAAATAATTAACTAGGACAAAAAGTTAATTCTGTTTAAACAGAGGCAGGACACTAACCTCTCCACTTAAAAGATTTATTGATTTAGGTGCTTTAAAAAGATTTTCACATCTGTGGCCTAAATATGTGAAAAAAACCACAGAAAGAAAATGAATTCATCATTTCCCATGGGACTTTTCTATTGCAAAAAACCACAGAGCTTCCACTGGGACAAAAATAGGCTTAGTACTAATTCAGTTGTGCCACTTGTTGACCATATACATAAAGTTCCCTCTTTATCCAGTAGATGAAATCTTTATACCAGACAGCAGTGGCACTCAGAGGACTCTTTTCGGAGAATATTAATAAACCTGGCTTAGCTTAGAAACCTAATGAACTCTCTTAGAGGATGTGGGACAAGTAGGATCCTTCTTGCAAATGGGGATCTCAGTGCTCACAAGACCTAACTCTCACTACTGTTCTGTAAACTCTTTTATTGCAGTCATCAAGATCTTCCCCATTCTGCAGAGCCATGCACAAGACGGGCAAATAGTTTTGAAATGTGAAAATCATTAACATTTAACAGTGACAACCATACCTTACAAATGGCCTTGAAAAAATGGCTTATAGCCCATGGAGAGACTAAACACTCGCCTCCCTCAGGCCATTAAGTGAGGCCTGTACCATGTCATTCTTCCTTAGCCAGATGAATTCCCTTCACAACACAGAACCTAAACATACAACAGTTGGAGAGTTGTGCCACAGCAACCAAGGGCCCAAAGGGCCCATGAACTAATCTCCAGACAGATATAGAAACTCAAGGCAAACAGCCTCAATATTTTCATCTCATATCACAAGTTTTTGGAATGTAAAGCAGGCAACAAAAGCTTTCACATCAATTGCTGTTCTTAAAGAATATATCCAAAATTTCTATGTCACAAATCATATGAATTATTCTTGATAAACAGACATGATTCATGCATATACTGCATCACCTATGAGTATGAAGGGCACAGAAAATGGAAAATACATACCTATCAGAAAACCTGCCCCTAAGTTTCTGTGAAGCAAATGTAAGGAAAGAAGTCTCATGGGGAAGACTACTGGACTGTACATATGGAAAATTAATTATTCAAGTTTCATATGATATCTTAGATTATTTTTCACAGATCACAAAGAGAAGATTATTGTTGTAATGGTAAATGAAATTATTTAACAAAATATTCCCCAAATTTAGAATAAGCATTTTTCCAGAAATGAATTTTATGTTGAGAAACAAAAGACAGAACCTTGATGAAAGTGGTTGAGGTTTAGTAGCTATAGCACCTTTGGTATCTTATTAAAACTCATTGTAAAATAAGTCAGGTCAGCATCTCTTGATGAGGAAACGGAAAACATGTCAGTTTTTGAAAAGAGAAAATGGCTGTAACTGGCAGTGATTCTAGAGTTATAAGGTTATGGGGAACATCCAATAGAAGAGATGAGTCATTTACTCCAGAAGAGATCTAAAAGCTACACATTTAAAAACTTCCAAGCAGCTTTTAAAAATGTTAGATAGGCCCAGCTGTTGTCTTGGGTCCCAAGAGGGCCAGGACAGCTCAGGGAGATCCATCATGGTCCACAAGTTGTGACTGTAAAAAAAACACATGTCCCAAAATACAAACCTTGGGCAATACTTCTCTAATGGCTGCAAGGCAGTATATAACCATTCAATAAGGAGCTGTGCTGTCCCAAATGTTTTACTATAAATTTTAACGTTCTAGTCTTTTGGTCCCTAGTATGGAAAAAGTGGGACATTGCCTATACAAGATGAATAAAATAATCTGGAAAACATACTGGAACAATAAACTATATTTTTGCATAGCCTCATTTTAATATCTATAAGGAAAAAGAATTATCACAAAATAAATTACCAAAAAAAAAAGTATTTACATAAAATCATTTGACAACCAGGCATATGACAACTTTATTAAATAGACCAGAACAGGCATTTTTCACTGAATCTTAACTATCTTATGTACATGAATACTAACGCACAATATTTAACTACACTGATCCCATTTAGCTACAGCTCAAATGATATTTTCTGAGTGGTAACAGAACATTTTAAAAGAGTCAAAGAAAATAAGCATATTTTCCTTTAACAGAAAATGCCAAGATTATTTTTTAAAAGGCAAATGTCTTCTGTTAAATCACTTAACAATAAAATTTTGTTGCTATGTAGTTAATTTCTAAAGCATTTTGAGCCTTTAATAAAATTTGCAATAAACATGAATTATATCCCAATTACAGATTATTTTAAAATTACGAAAAGAGAAATTGAAATAAATCCATTCACTCAGAAGCCATTTGATTGGAACATTGACACATTTTTAAACAAAAAATTCTGGATTGTTTGCCCAAAAATCAAAGCAAGCAAACATTCTATTTATTCAAGATTATTTTCATGAATGTCCAAGCAAGCAAACATTCTATTTATTCAAGATTATTTTCATGAATGTCCTTGTTTAATTCAGGCCAGAGACCCTATTGTAGAGGTTATACAACTTATTCTTGGCACCGCAAAATAAACAAACATCTCAGAAACAAGGTGAGGAAATTTTCCCTCATTATACAAGTTTTATACAAAGCTAATGAAAAAATCTCTCTAGAGCCACCCTATCATTTCCTTCCTCTAATGTCTACCTATACTCTCCATAGCCAAGGTGCCTTTGCAAAAGCAGTTCATAAGAACTTGTTTGTAATGAACTACAGAATTGTGAAGAATGTGTAGAAAAATAGTAACATTCATTAAAAAAACACTAGTTTGGTTTGATTGGACAGTCCTGCCTACCTTATTTAGGATACTTTCAGAAATAGGAGCAAAAGGCAACAGTTCTTA
The DNA here is from genome assembly GCA_013399875.1 of Gymnorhina tibicen. Lineage (NCBI taxonomy): Eukaryota > Metazoa > Chordata > Aves > Passeriformes > Artamidae > Gymnorhina > Gymnorhina tibicen. Next base: position 422,818 of record VXAZ01008675.1, on the reverse strand, counting down.
AAATGGATATTTACAGATGGCTTGGTCCTACATTTATTTGTCCTTTGCATTGTCATCTATTTCTTTTGTTTACAAGGCCCTGCTAAGGCCATTTATCTCTGCAAGAGCACACCATTTACTTTTGCTATAGTTTCTGGGGACTAGGAAGAAGAGAGCATTGCAGTTAACATCACTGCCACTAAATATCTTCAACAGACACCAAAATAAACTTGGTAATAACAAGTGTATTTAAATAAGTATAGTCTTGGAAAGACTCTTCAACAGGTTTGGGTTTTTTTCTGCAGTCAGCCAGACTATATCCCAAGTATAATGTAGTGTCTAATCTTATAAGAAATAGTAATATTAGTGAAAAAGTAGTAAAAATTATGTACCTTAGGGAAGTTTGGGAATTACAGGTTACTGACTAGAGATTATTTATAATTTAATGCTAAAAATAAATTTTAAGAACGATAAATAAACTTACTAAAATATTAAATTGCATAGTGATTTATAGAAGTTTCTCTTATACAATCAATTTCATCAAATTGATATCTAATAACATTCATATCTAATTCAATATTTTGGAGACAACTTTCAAAGGAAAATAGACTTAAGTAAAACTCTTTGTACCCAAAGGTACAAAAGGTTGAGTAAAAACTCTTTGTATCCAATTTATGATTTTTTGATGGTCTCAAATGTTGCAAGTTGTACTTCTGGAAGCATTGGACAATAAGATTCACAAACATGCTCTACTACTTTTATGCCTAGTTATGCTGGGATTTTATATTAACATGATTGTCTTGAGATTTTAGCTTACTACATAGTGTTGAAACCTTCAGTAGAGGGAGACTCTTTTACTCAGAAGAAGACAGAAATTAGTCTTCAAGCCACCTTCAAAATAATGTGTAAAACTACCGCCTATTAGATATAATCTAATCTGCTAAATTTTGGCAGAATTTTATTTTTCAATAATGATCATATTTTAGTTCAGAAAGAAACTGTTCCACATAAGTGGAAAATGCAGCCTTCACTAGGCAATTCTTACAGCCTTAGGTTCCTGGTCTGTTATCGAGCAGTGATCTTCTCTTTTATTTTTTATTTTAACTTAGATGATGACGGTTTAGTGATATAAGATGTTATAGAATGGCCTGGATTGGAAGATCATCTTAAGTATCATTGAGTTCCAAACCCTCTGCCATAGGCAGAGATACCTTCCACTACACTTGGTTTCTCAAAGCCCCATCCAGCCTGGCCTTCAACACTTCCAGGGATAGGGCATCCACAACTTCTCTGGGCAAGCTCTTTCAGTGTCTCACCACTATCACAGTAAAGACTTTCTTACAAACATCTAATCTAAACTTACTCTCTTTCAGTTTGAATCCATTCCCTCTTGTCCTGTCACCACATGCACTTGCAAAAAGTCCCTCTCTGGCTTTCTTGTAGGCTTCTGTCAGGAACTGGAAGGCCACAATTAGGTCACCTTGAAGTCTTCTCTTCTGAAGCTTGAACAGCCTCAGTTCTCTCAGCCTTTCCTCACAGGAGAGGTGTTCCATCCCTCTAATTATCTTGGTGACCCTGCTCTGCACTTGCTCCAACAGACCCATGTCCTTCCTGTGCTGGGACCCCAGAGTTGGATGCAGCACTGCAGGTGGGGTCTCACCAGAGCAGAGCAGAGGGGCAGAATCTCCTCCCTGTCCTGCTGGCTGCGCTGTTTTGGATACAGCCCAGGACACGTTTGGCTTTCTGGGCTGCAAGTGCCCATGGCCGGGTCATGTCCAGACTCTCACCCACCAACACTCCCAAGTCCTTCTCACAGGGCTGGTCTCAATCTCTTCATGCCCCAGTCTGTGTACTCCATGTGCTTTAGCATAGATTCTAGGAGGATCTGTTCCATCATCTTCCCAGGCATAGAGGTGAGGCTGACAGGTCAGTAATTCCCAGGGTTCCTCTTCCTACCCTTTTTAGAGATAAGTACAATGTTTCCCTTTTTCCAGCCAGCTGGGACTTCACCTGACTGCCATGACTTTTCAAATAACATGAAGAGTGGCTTGGCAATTATATTAGTTAATTCTCTCGGGACTCTGGGATGCATTTCATCAGGTCCTATAAACAGATACGTTCAGGTTCCTCGGGTGGGCATGAACCTGAATTTTACTTGTAGTGGGAAACTTTTCACTCCCTCAGTCCTCAGAGAGACACAGACAGCGATGTCTTCTGATACCCCAACAAGCACTAAATTCTGAACTATTGTGCATTTTAGGAACAATTTACGTACTTACAAAAACAAAGTTTCTCATTCAAGAGGGGATATTTAAGTTTCAATAAAGCACTGAAGAGTTTCCCTTGCAAAACTCAAGCTTAAAATAATTAAAAAGCCAATCTTAAAAGCAGCAACAAGTGCATTTAAGTATTTGTTTCAAAAGACTGAAAAAATTTTAAGGTTATATGACAGTCTTAGAATAAAAATGTAAATCTGGGCATCATTGTGTGTAACTCGGTGCATTCCCGTGTATTTACCTAAAGTACGAATATACTCTTTTTATTCCCTAAAGGTTTTTTACTTTCTGTGGTCAAATATTTAGTTGTCTTAATTAATACTACACAATAATTTATTTTTTTTTAATTAGCCACACCATATTGTGCAAATTGACATATAAGAGAAGTGAGAAAATTATGTCACATCTTTTTCATGTAGCTCATACAAAGTAGGTACATTTGGCATGCAAAACAGTGACTTGGCTGGTTAGGAATACAAAGGAGGTAAATCCAGATGGGGAAAAATAGAATGATTTGGACTAATTAGCACAGTTCAGAAAACTTAATCAATTTGGATTAGTTCCAAAAAAAGACAGATGTGAAAAATATTTCTGCAATGCCTTAGTTTAGTTTCTTTATAGCTTACTCAGGTACAGATGCTAGAAACATTACAAGAATAAGGTTTAAAAAATAAAAAAGAACTGGTTTTGAATAAATTATCTTCTCTCTTATACTACAGACAGACTTTCTTTCAGGGCTGAAGATTTAAGTTACCTTTTCTTCCTCATGCATTTCACTCTGGAAAGCTTTGAAGTGGACATCTTAGTAATTTGTCTAGAAGAGTACTATTAGACCAGGAGTAGTACTATTCGGTTGCAATTTGGTGTTTTCACATTTAGGTAAGAATTACACACACTGTAACATCTAGAGTCCTAGCATGGTATAGAAACCACAGCTGAGTTAGATATGGCAAAGTACAGCTCTCATTAGCAAAGTTAAATGCAGACTTTTATCCTCCTCACAATATATTTAGACCTATGTTTTCCACATATAGATAATTAATGCCAGGGGCAGAGACTTTACCATACACTTCATTTTAGTCACTCAGTTACCACTGCCACACCACTCAACCAGGATACAACTGCTCTTTGCTAATATAATATTTATAAAACATAGAACCATATAAAAGCTAATTCTAGCAAAAAACTGCCAGTGAGTACTGCATTTGTTAGAAGTAGCACCCAGAGTACCAAAAATGTTGCTTAAAACTGTTTTCTAATGTGTCCAAAAGAGCTGTCCAAGCACATAACAGAAAAATAGCCAAGATGGAGTCGTACAGCACCAGTAGTACTTGTACAGTAGTACTTGCCAAGACAAGTAATCTTTCTAGGTCTCAGAAGAATCACTGTAAGGATTATTGACATGAAGAGAATGTGAAGAGGTAGGTCTTAAAGTATAAGCCATAAATGCAAATTGGTTTTGTCTTGAATGTGCTGCTGCCCATATGAAGCTGAAATATATGCAAAATAGTAGCTTTATCACATGCTAATGCAGACAGAATACCAGACATTCTAATGCACTAGACCTGCCTAGTACTTGACTTTACAGTTCAAAAGAAATAAAGAGGATTTAAGTGGATTATATCCCAAGTACTATGTGCATACAGAATGCCCTCAAAACCTTCCTAGCATTAAGGCACTTTTAGGTAAAAAATACTTCATTTCACTAGTAAGCCCTGAAAAATCAATCCAGATAAATATATTCAATAATTTATCGTGCCAGACATTTCAAATACCAGGAAATTTAGCATGCACACACTGAGAAGCTTTGTGTTAGTTCTGAATTTTTTAATAAGGGCAAAGTTACATACCTAAAAATGTGATATAAAGCATTTGGAAGTGTTAAGTACATCACTGTATACTGTAAATAACTGCTACATATTCTTAACCACAACTAATATAAAAGCAAAGCACCAGTGCTCAATCAATAGATTGAATAACCAGCTGTCTCCCAGTCAGAAGATGAAATACATATCTAACAGCAGTATGCATACATTCACTGATTGTCTGATAATTGTCATTAAAAAAGCATGCTGATAGGCTCACCACCAAATGTTTCACAATTTTGTTTCACCTAGAATATTTCTAGGGGGAAGACAGTGAATAAACAGAAGTTAATTGTGAAAGAAAAGGGTTAGATACCTGTGAGAGTAACATTTTCATGAACATTATTTTGCACCTATGAATCTCCTCTGCCTCACATCCCGCATGTGTGTATTCTTCTTCATCCTCAAATTATTTCCTCCAACTTATTTGTAGGACAAATACTTATGTGTTTCTGTGATCTTAACACTTGATACACCTGCTGAGCAGAGGAGTGATGACTGGCTACACGCAGCAGAATGTGGTACAGTCAAGACTATCACAGTCTGACATACAACTCTGTGTCTGGTTAGACAGCTTCCTGACCTCGAGGCTCAGAGACCTGTATTCTTTTTCCGTATATGCAAATTGCTAAATGAAAATAAGATTGACATATTCTAGACATTGCCTAGACTGTTTACTTTAGCTTTCATATTTAAAATTATGGCAGAATGTAACTCTCCAGGTACAAAGAATGCATAGTAGGGTGTACAAGAATCTCAGATGACTGCACTCACTACCTGAGTACAATGGAGACTTCAGAGGGTCTCCGTAATCTCCCTAACCACGGGGAGTCACTAGCCACACCATGCCATTCCAGCAGATACGCATCCCTAGAAAAAAATGTACCTCCTTTTGTTGGCTAGTTTGATTCAACACAACTTTTTTTCCAAGATAAACCAATTCAACAGTTATGTTAATAGAATTAAATATACAAGTGAAAGTTTAGAAATTCACCAAAAATCCAGGTGTTGAAGTATGGTATAGAAGACTCTTAAGGGTGAAGACTGTATGAAAAGAAAAAGCAACTTAAACATTTGATTCTTCCTCCGTGTAAGTACAAATCACCTGTGTCACCATCACGTGAAGCAGTTTTGTACTGGTATGGACAAGAAAGATTATAAGTTTAAAAAAAAAAAACCAAACTTGTTAGGAAAAAATTCAAACATGGAAGTCAGTATGACATCTATCAATCACCATGCAACAATGTCCATTTAGGTGTCAATACATCTATCAAAATTCTGTACTGCAAGTGCATTTACAGAAATTTAAATTTGATCATATGCAACGAGAAGAATGGAAAACCAAATATTAAAAAACAAATCATTACAGATAAAGAATAAATTAGGGGACAACCAGTTTGAGCAAAATATTTTTGAGTAGAAAACCATTTTTTACTATTTCCAGCTGTACAGGCCAAACAAAAAGTTAATGGACTTGTCTTTAACCTTGCATAGCTTTTGCATAGCCAAAAATGAATGGAAACAAAATGTTCTTTTGCCTCATTTTTGCGCAATTTAGAAAAAATAAAAAGCAAAATACTTCATTAAGCCACAGATTTCTATCTAAACTCTTCAAAAAATCAGCTACCAGTATCTCTATTAGCTTGCTTCAGAGTGATTTAAGTCTTTGTCCACAGCTTTGTAATGTGGCAAAGATTAAGGCTTTTTGGCTGCTGGCTTTTTTAAGTCAATAAAGACAGACAAATCAAAGCCCCCTCATGGCATGATTCTCATGAGACTAATAGACTGGGTTAAGGAACAGGTTTGAGGCTTCGATGCTCTGATGGAGCAGAGATTAAATCAATTAGGAAAGTGCAACAATGGACATGGCAGCAAGTATATTTTTCTAATTAGCTTCTCCTATCAGTTAACACAGGTAAGCAAGCACACTGAACTGAGTACAAAAGCAGTGCTATGCTGCAATAACCAAGGGCAAGAAAATAAAACTGAAATTCATTTCAAATTAACAAAAGAAACCCCCACCAAAAACCCCTAAGTTTTCCCCGCTGTTCTAAGTTCCCAGGAAACTTCCTTCTCTCAGTTCTGCTCAATAAAAAAATAGGAGAGTAAGCAAAACACCACTGCAACACTAAAGCTATAATACTAAAGCTGCAGTACAAATCTATCAGTAAAGAAGTTAAAACTGAAAATTGTTTAGCGGTTTCTGAAAAGCAGTGGTATATTACCATAACTTCTTTGATTATCATTAGTAGTTTTTTGTTTTTTTAAAAGGATGACTTTTCAGCAGACTTTACTGAACCCTTTTCTATGTACATAGAGGAACTCCTAATACAAGCATCATGCACACAAAAGAAAAACAAGGAGATACATATATATATATATGTAATATGTTCATACCATTCTTTTTGAAAGGATAAAAAATTTAAAGTCTTCTTTGTTGCCACAAAATTTCTATCTTTTGTTTTTCTATCTCAAAACTATACTGTAAACACTATAAAGCTGATTTAATAATGCAAACCCAAACCAGTTTGAAATTGTGTGAAGATTACAAAGACGTAAATAAGAGAGGACAACCAGTCTTTATTTCCAACTATCTGATAAAGTCTGCAGCAGGCAACTAGTTCTTGTAGCATGCTCACATCAGTAAATTCAGATAATGCAAGAACAAAGTCAGAAGCATAGCCCAGTGAAGAATTGCGTAAAAGAACAATGCAGTTACTAATAACAACCAAAGTTAAATAGGATATCCAAAAATACAGGTGGGTTTCAAATATTTTTTACTATGCAGCTTCATATGAGACACTGTCTTTGCACAGCTGGCTTGGAAATTCACAATTTCTGGCCATACAGCCCAGCAGCCAAAAAAGGGACACAATCCGCTTCAAGCATATACTATGTAGTTATGATTCAACTTAGACAATTAAATGTTGGGTAGACTGAGAATTGATAACTAGTTTGATTTAATATTGTTCCTGCTGGGTTAGGCTAAGATCATAGGATCCTAGAATGGCTTGGGTTGGAAGGGACCATCTAAATATCATCTAGTTCAAAGCCCTCTACCATGGGTAGGGACATCTTTCACTAGATCAGGTTGCTCAGAATCCCATCCAGCCTGGCCTTTAACACTTCCAGAGATGAAGCATCCTCATCCCCTCTGAGCAATGTGTGCCAGTGTCTCACCACCCTAATAGTAAAGAATTTTTTCCTAATATTTAATCTAAACCTATTCTTTTTCAGCTTAAAGCCATTCCTCCTAGTTCTAACACTACATGCCCTTGTAAAAAGTCCATCTCCAGCTTTCTTGTAGGCTCCCTTCAGGTACTGGAAAGTTGCTGTAAGATCTCCCCAAAGCCTTCTCATCTTCAGGTTCAACCACCCCAGACTTGCCTCATAGGAAAGTAGCTCCAGCCCTCTGATCAACTTTGTGGCTTTCCTCTGCACTTGTTCCAACAGGTACAAATTTTTCTTGTGTTGGGGGTCCCAGAGCTGGGCATTTTTTCAGATGGGGTCCCATGACAGCAGAGTAGAGGGCCAGATTCATCCGCCTTGACTTGCTGGCCAAACTTCTTTTGATGCACCCCAGGATGGAGTTTGCTTTCTGGGCTGCAAGTGCACATTGCCAAGACATGTTGACATTCTCACCCATGAGATATTTACCTTCAACACATTAAATAAGTCATTCTACTCTTGGAAAAACTTCTGTGCCATTTTAATCATGTATTTTTTTACTAGAAAACTAAGCATCTTCAGTTTAATTAACTTAGGGTGATTCATATTTTTTGGACACAGAGTAAAATGAAGGTATACTTTAACTATTAATAGGTTAAATAATACTTTACTTGATCAGTGCAGCTAAAGTACTCTAGTCAGGCAGAAACTTAATTCTGACCACCTGGGACAGGGCACCCCTAGACATACCTAGAGACTGAGGAACAAGAGACTGGAGAGCAGCACTGTGAAAGGGACCTAGGGGTCCTGGCTGACAGAAATCTGGATCTGAGTCAGCAGTGCCCTGGCAGCCAGGAGGGCCAACTGTGTCCTGGGGTGAGTTAAGCAAAATATCACCAGCCAGTCAAGGGAAGGGATTGTCCAACTCTGTTCGGCACTGGTGCACCTCACCTTAAATACTGCGTGCAGTTTTGAGGGCAGACCTCAACACAATCTACTGCTTCCTAACGAGAGGAAATGGAGGGGCAGATACTGATCTCTTCCCTCTGGTGACCACAGAGAGGACCTTGGGAAATATCACAAAGTTGTGTCAGGGGAGGTTTAGGTTGGATGTCAGGAAAAGGTTTTTCACCCAAAGGATGGTTGGCCCTGGACCAGGCTCCCCAGGGAAGTGGTCACAGCACCAACCCTGACAGAGTTCAAGGAGTGTTTGGACAGTGCTCTCTGGTACGTGGTGTGACTCTTGGGGCTATCCTGTGCAGACCAGGAGTTTGACTTCAGTGATCCTTGTGGGTCACGTCCACCTCAGGATATTCTGTGATTCCATGAAAAATCATACACAGTGGTATGAACCCAGGTGACAAGAATTATACTAGAAAAATATATGTAAACATATAAATATCTCTTCCATCCAAAAACTATTAAGTGTAGTTGCATTCATACAAAATAGGCATTTAAGATATTCCTCCTCTTTCATGTTGGTTTACTTCTTTTGTAAGCTCAGTATGAATTATAAGGGTTATTACCTAAGCCATTTTCTTCAGGATTTTTTTCCTGTCCCATTTAATACCAGTTACTGGAAATGTATTACAAAGTGATCTGGAATGCACTCATAAAAAACCATTAGCTAGACAGTGAGACAACAGACAAGAAAAATCTAAAATTTATACAACTTTGTTACTTTATCACATTTCATAAGATAATTCAAGCACTTTTTATGAATACATCATTTACTAATGACATATAAATAAAACAACTTCAAACATGGAAGATATCGGAACAAAGAATTTCACTGCTTCCTTTGTGATGTCTCACTCATTACATAAGCTTCATCTTCCCCCCAGCACATTCGTCCTAAATTATCTTCCATTAACTGCTATGAGCTAGCACTTTTTCTTTCAAATAGCTCAATGGAAAAAATAATATATAAAATTCCAAAATACCTAATATTTGCATAGAAATATGTCAGCTACATGCTTTATCTTCATCTTTCACATTTCATTTGCAACAACATTTAATATTTAAGCTGCTTAGGCAAAAGGCTCCTTTTATTCATAGAATCCGATAGATTGTAAGTGCTTTATTTATATATACAAAATGTATACCCATTAAGATCTTGAATTTAGTGTCCCATGTATCCTAATGCTATAGAAAAAGCAGAAAACAAATGTGTGTGCTAAATTGAAACACTCTTTAAAGATTCAAGAGAACCATCAACCCCAGAATCTCAGCAACTGGGAGTATCAGCTGAATTTTTAGAATGATTTTTGCATTCTTATATTGCATTTCCAGCTCTGGGGCTCCCAGCATAAGAAGGATGGGCACTTGTTGGAGCAATTTCAGAGGACAGCCAGGGAGATGAAGTAGTTTTCTCCTATGGAGTCAGGCTGAGACAGTTTTTCAGCCTGGAGAAGGCTCTGGGGAGGCTTTTAGCAGCATTCCAGTACCTAAAAGGGGCTGACAAGACAGATGGAGAGGGACTTTTTACAAGGACATGTAGTGATGAACAAGGGAGAATGGCTTTAAACTGAAGGAGGGTAGGTTTATATTAGATGTAAGGAAGAAATTCTTTACTTTGAGAGTGCTGAGTCACATACAACCTGTTCCAAAGAGGTTGCCCAGAAAAGTCGTGGATGTCCCATCCCTGGAAGTGTTGAAGGCCAGGCTGGATGAAGTTTTAAACAACCTGTTCTAAAAGGAAGTGTCCCTGCCCATGTTGGGCATGGCAGGGTTGGAACTAGATCATTTAAAGACTGCTTCTAAATCAAACCATTATATGATTTTTAAAAAAATAAAAATAAGGACACCCTTATGATGATACAAAGTGGCTACTGTTCCTATATTAAGATTGGATGGGTTTTTCATTCAGGTGTCTAGACTTACACACACTAAGGTCCAAAATTACCTTGTCATCATATCTCTTTTGCAGAATATGAAGTTTTCTTGTAAGATGCGCAATTTCCCTAGTTGGGGCAAGGGCAAGAATTACAAGTGAAAGGACAAGAATTACAAGAAAGGCAACTGTGATAGTCCCACACTAGTAAGCAAATCTTCAAATTCTTATTTCAAAAATTTCTTTAGTGACAGCGTATTTAAAATATGCATGCAAACACTAGACTTCCTGATCATGTTCTCTTTACTGTTCTTTTTTTTCCCCTCTTCCTCTCTCTTTTCTACTCAATCTTTTCTACTCAATAATTATTTTCAGTTATAGCCAACAGTTTCAGCAGACATAGAATGCCCCCATTTTAACCTGACATACAGCTCAATTGTTAGAATATACTCAGGGACATAGAAAATGCGGGTGAGAAGGGACTTGATCCCAAGCATATGCTGTAACCATTAACTTAGCACTCTTCATCTCTGATACATTTTCAGATCACACTTCTCAAGATGAAACCTGGAAGTCAGCACAGGCAAAGTAACACTCTGCACGTAGATGAACTGCTCAAAGATGTGAAACCCACTAAGCCAGTTACTGGCAGCTCCACTTCCAGGGTGTCCCTAATGCAACTTAAGGTATTTTGGTACATACACATTTTAGAAGCCACCAGGATTAGGCAAAACGTCATGAGGTTTAGTAAGGATCAGATTAAAATGCACATACCTAAACTCTAACTCCCTTTTGGATGAGTCCTAAGTCTTCTCCTCCTTTTATACAGACAACTGCAAGAGATTCAGGCTGGGAACCTGAAAATATAGCACTAATGTCCACCACAGCCTACAAGAAACTACTGCCACAGGAAGCCTCCCTGCCAATCCAACCCAAAGCTGAGCTGTGGGAGGTTCTCTGGGGACAAGCACCTGAGAAACTTTGGAGGAGAGGGAAGAGGGAAAAATGAAAGCCCACAAAAAAAAACCCACAAAACCAAACACCATGATGAGAAGATTTTAGATCTTCCTGTTGGTATTAGTTTTTATTCCCACAATTTCTTTTGCATGGAGTAGAACATTTTTCTTCATTCTGAAGCATGGTTACACTTTAAGACAAGCCTCTTTGGAAGTTCATGATGCAGACACTTTATGCAAACACTTGACAAAGATTGCTGAGTATTTTGTGGCATAAAATGTCAAAATGTACAGCTAACGTATCTGTGGATTCAGGTTGCATACATGTTGAAATAAAGGCATTCACGTTTTGTTCTGCATATGAACTCTGACAAAGTTATGCTCAGGTCCCAGCATTTCTACTGCAGAAACATATCACAATAAGAATTGTGCTTCCTTCCATTCCATTCTGTTCCATTCCATTCCATTCCATTCCATTCCATTCCATTCCATTCCATTCATGTTTATTGACCTCAGCTTTTATTCCATCCCACTACTGAAGAGAAATGAAGGAGAAGGAAGAGAACTCAGAGTCCCCAAAGAAACTTTAAAATAAAAGAGAGCAGCAGGATATGTTACAATAACACTGCCTACTATCCAAATAAGAAACATGGAGAGAGATGCTTTAGTGACATTCCATTAACTCTGCAAAATCTTAAAGTGCAGAAAATTGTAAATATTTTCTGTGATGTTTCAATCCATTAGGTTATGTGCTATGCCCCTAAGAATGAAATAAAAGTCATATCTAGCACTTTCAAAACCACCAATCAAACAAAGATAATTGGAAAAGATACTAGAAGAAACTCCACCTTGCTGGAGCCCAGTAAAAGGATCTTCTCATCGCTGTACACTAATTTACATATATGTTTTACCTTTCACTTCTAGTAGGCTACTCAAAAGACATGACTAGAAAGAGGTACACATTTCATCTTGAGTTACAAGTGAAATATTTAATCAAAATAATTTCAAAATGAAGATGCATTTCTACTCTTTCTGGAAAATTATATGTCATTTTACTTATGCAGTAAATCACTTGTCAAAAATCAAAGTGATAGGATTTTTAGGCTTATTTCATTTGGGGGATCTGGGCATTTCTGGTGCAGGGGGAAGTTATTTTTCCTTAATGTCTCAAAGATATCCTCATCCCTGACACACTTTGCTGCCTGGAAGTTGGCACCAGCTTCCTGTATTCTCACTGCAGTCCATCTGTTAAAAAAGATATCCAGTGAGTATTTAAGATATACTTTGCTACAGGTACTAGCTGTCTCCATATACACAGTCTAAAGGAGAAAAGGGCATCACTGAAGGTGAATAAAATTTAATTCCCATGTCTTTTGACAATCCAAAGTTCATTTTGGAAAATATGTAGCACATTCAAAATAATAGTGCTACAAATGGGAAATAAAAGCAGAGAAAGCTGTGAGATTTAAGACTGTGCCATATGTCCTCCACTGACACTTGAAAATAAACTCCTTAAGCACAGCCTCTAGAAATCTGAGTCCCCTGTGCCAGCGACTGGAGTTGTGGCCATTTTATTTACTGTCCGTGGCTTTTTTTGCAGCTCTGTCTCTCACATTCTTTAATATGTTCCAATGAAATATGAAGCATTTATTCATGAACTTGAAGAGATTTAAAGCCCTGCAGAGACAAATAATTTAAGATCTGACTATACATCAGTAGGTTTTGTGCAGTTTTATCAATTTCTGTAAAAGTAGCACAGAAAGAGTTAGAATCACAGGACTACTTGGGTCAAACTGAACAGCAATATGTCTAGCTATTTTGCTCAGAAGATAAACAAGCAGCAGGAAAGTATTAAAGAAATAGACTACAAGAAACTGGAAACTTCCTAAAGGAAAAAAAAAAGAGAATTCTTTTATAAAAATAGTTCTAAAAAGCTGAAAAACTTTTGAACAACATTATTTCCCTTTTATCAAGGAACAAGCAATTCTTTCAAAAGCCAAGGAGTTTCTCCAAACTTGAACTGAAAATGAATGAAAAGGAAAACATACCTTCAATTGCCTACATAATAATTAGGCAATAAAGGTGAAAGGTTAAAACAGTCAACTACTTTAGAAACTGTAATAACATTTTTTTTAAAATTCAAAACCTACTGTTCTTCTCCCTTCTATTTTTTTTTATTATTAGTAGTATAATAATTAAATTTTTTAGTTCTTTTATTCAAAGGTTAGTTTAGTTAAACTATGCAGGGAAAGAATTAAGTCAGACAAGGATGGTTTGAGGGAAAAGAAGAATAGAGAAAGATAAACTACAAAGAATTTTGGGAGAATCAAGACTTGTTAGCTCCACACTTTTTTCCTTTTTGCTTAAAATCTATGGAGAGCATAACAAGGCATTGCACCAGAGCATGAATCAGTGCTCATCTAGCCTCAGTTTTAAACCTGAGTAATTTTTATTACTAATTTTCCCACCTTCTATTTCCAGCTATTTTGAGTTGGAGCCTGCCTACTCCTTATTTGTCCAGTGTGCCATTTTTTATTAGAGCATTGACTTAGAAATACTTTCAAAACATTTCTGAGATTCCCAGGTAGTTTGAATTTTGTTTGTGTATAAGACAGTTTCCAAACTGTATTTTTTCTGGTACTTCTGAAACACCTGCAGGCCCAAAACATGAAATATGAAATATTTACCATGGAATGTGAATTTACTCTCCAGAAGGAGTAACTTCTATCAATCAGCCAAGGGTGTGAAGCACACGAGTTGTGAAGGCGATGAAAGCTACGTGCTATTTCAGGTCCAGATGTGCAGCATTATAACACTGGCATTCTCAGGGGTTTTTTTAAATAGCTGAAACCTCTGTGAAAGATACAGTTAAGCCTGGCTCCCTACGTTAGCTTAGCATGAATGGCAAAACAAAGCTGGCTGTTGCTACTGTTCCCACTTCTATGGCTGCTTTTGGAAGAATACTACTTGTGGGAATTCCTACCTGAATATAGCTTTTTAGAAAAAAAAAATCTTTGTAGCTAGAGAACATTAAGTGCTCTCAGCTCTGTAAAACTCTTTTATTTTACAAAAATAGATGGTTTTGTCAAAGTCCATATCTCTTCCAGTCATCAGCTACTAGACTGAAGCAAATGAACACATAGTCCATGGAGCAATGTCAGTAACAAAGCTGTTTCCTCCAGATGCAGGACTTTCATTGATGCTGAGACATGGTCAGTGGGAAAGATTTTAGTCTCTCGGCAATTACAAAATTCATTCCTTTTCCCTTCACATCACTTTTCTTCCAATTTTAGTGGTAACATACTAGTGGTCAGTGTCAACTGTAGAAATCAGTTAATTAGATCAACAATTACTATGAACTTGTGGATGTTCATACTCAAGTTTTCTCTGTGTACAGACCACTTTTCAAAAAACTGTTATAAGTTCAATTATTGCAGATGTTTTTTGAATGTTAGCATACATAAGGATTCCAGTATGTGGAATTCTGCTTCTTTATAGATTCATGGAACAAAGCACTTTATCAGTTGCTTTTCTATATGGAGCTGTGGAAGAGGGGAGGAGAGAATAGCAAACCATAGCAAGATCTAAAGCAGTAATGAAATATTTATCTTTCTTCTGTTATACATGAGAACAAGTGGGTCTGAGTGATGTATGATGTATTCAATCCCACCAAACTAATATCCAAAGACTTTGGAACGAAGCAAAAACATAGAGTCAATTGCTGTGCATTGCTTCATTTTATTTGTAAGTTTGCATTTCTGTCCCTCCCACCACCACTCTAAGACAATAGACACATTAAAAAAGAGGGAAGAATCCGCTGCCTGTTTCAGCATCCAAGGGATTTTTCCTCCCTGCCCTCCAGTGAGACCCCGTGAGAGCAGCAGGCTGGGAGCCTACTCTGCGCATGATTCCTGGACCACTGCCGTTGCCTTGCCAACGCAAAGGGAGAACTCAGGGCTTACATCGGGCATTTCAATGCAGTGACCCACTTACTGTCTGTCAACAAATTCACTGGGACAATAGTGAGTGTAACACATTACAGAGATTAAATCCCAGGGACTGAACTACAAAGATGTCTGGAAAAAAATCTTTGTCAGTTTGAAAAGCCAGAACACTATAAACAGAGTTAACGGTAATATGTTTTAATCCTCCAATGTATTTGTAGCTTTAAGGAGAAATTTCTACCATGATAATCTGTATTCATTATTTGTGTATTTATTTTTTAACTAGGTTCACAAAACTAAGTCAATATTGTCATAAGAGTAATGGGAATGAAATAGCTTTTGTATATTGCATTCTTGGCTAGACCTGAGCAGAATTAAGACCTAAAAACCTTCTTTCAAGCCATAAGAATGTAATGGTTAATTTAGAATATATTTGTACAGATGCTCATCGTAGGAGCAAATAGTTACAAAAAACCCCACAGTGATTTCTGCAAGACAGTTAGATCATGGATTTATATTTAAAAGTTAACTATGTGCAGGCTAGTTACAGGTTTCCCATTCAATTCTGCCCCTTTACAAATATATTATTACAGGCATGCTCAAAATCTTCCCCCTCCCTTAATTTCCCAGTTTCCTTCTGTTCTTTTCACTCTCTGCAAATAGATTATTCAAACAAATATAATTTGCTTAAAGAGACTGGCAACTACCAAGAGAACTAAATATACATAATGGCATATTACCAAATGCAAAAAATGTATGTTTAATATATGGTTACCTACATTCTTCAGTTTCTTAGCAATATTACCCTGTCACTTTAAATGAAAGTCAGCAATTTTTTTTAAATGCATGTGTCACCAGTTACCAAATGGAATTATCTGAGGAACCATGCAGTGAGCAAAAAATAGCTGCAGCCTTCTGCAGTATCTGTAGAACAGGCTATTTTTTAATCCAACCAAGGTTTATTTATATGTTTAGTCCTAATATTTTGTATATTTCTATTAGTTGCCTGGTTATATGAACCCATATTGCACCAATTAGATATTACCAAAAATCTCGGTTTGGATTGTTCCTCCACCACCTACCTCCAGCAGAAATACCTTTCTGATTAACGCCTAAGAGTGGATATTGCGTCACATCCTGAAACTGATATTTCCAAACCTATGTGGCTTGCAGACATCCATAGTTTCTGTATAACATTTTCTAAAAATTATTTTCAGGACGTGTGGGGGAATGCAAATATTCCTTATGCCTGCAGGACATTACTGATACCAGACAAACTTAAATGTGAAAGCTTTATTCTAGAAAATTCAGCATCAGTGAGTGGCAAAAATTGCAATTTTAAATCATATATAATATCCCTGCAGTATTATCTAATAGTTCAGCTAGTTTAGAGATATGGTGAACCACACACCACCCTTTTACTTGCAGCCACCTTTCCCATGCGCATTCTTTATATTCCACTCTCCTGACCACTCAGTCCTTCCTCTAGGCTCTTCCAGCTTTATTTCTTTCCACAAAATTAAATCCCAAATTTGTCATATCTTTAAAAGGCTCCCTAGGCCCATACTACTGTGCCACGCAAAAGTGAAACAGGGGCTCTCCTTTCTATCTCCCAGGAGGGTTATCTTTGTTTATAATCATGTCTTATTTCACACACAGTTGAATTCATGTCTGCATTTGCTGTTTAAAATATCAGAATATTATAAAACCACGTAAGTTAAATTCTTTAAACAATACATATGTTATCAAATCCATAAGCTCTCATTCTTCACAGATACTACATACCAGTAATAGAGATACACAGCTGTGTTGATTTTCTCTTTCCACTCTTTTCCCCTCTTCCTTACACTTGACTTCTCTCTGGTGTAGGAACTTGCATTATTATGCCAATATTTTCCAATGTAAAACACTGTTTTTATTTACTAATTTCTCAAAATCAATTATTAAGGATGCATTTGGCTATGCATGATGTCCCTCCAGGCTGCAATCTCTAAAGTTACAGCCAAAATACCTCCCACTATTCCAAAGAGTGAAGTTAAAGGAAAACATATTAATTTGCCCTTGGGGGTGGAAAATCTAGCAAGATTTTCTTTGAACAACTTTAAGATTTCTTTTAGGATGTACAGGAGGGACTCGAAAATGGCAATGTGACAGGCATAATCTCAGAGGTGTGCTCTTCGAAGCATTCCTAAAAATTCCTTCAGACTTGTTCCATGAAATTTGTGATACACACACATACACTCAGAGATTTGCTGTGTCTGTGGAACGAATGCTGTCAGGAATATAGTCCAGGAATAGCCCTGTGCTGGGCTATAGCACAGCCTCTCCTGCATGTCTGCAAAACAGGACGTAGGAAGAATCCTTCTGAGCTGACTGCATCTTATAGAAACCCTATTGTGCCTTTGTGAAGAGGGAATATCAGCTGGTTTACCAAATGTTCATCATGATTTCCAGTTCCTGGCAACTCTATAAGAATTTGTACAGCCCAGTCTGCTGTTCTTGATTGTAGGACATGTGAACCTTCCAGTTCCCCTCTGCTGCCCACACCAAGTAATCTGCTTTGCATCTGCCAGTCACTAAAACGTACCTAAGTTTCTCCTCAACACATCCTTAAATGAGAGTCATTGAGAGAGAATGATTTCAGCATTCTTGCCTCCCTGAAAGTGAAGCTTTCCAAATGCTGTCAATGTCAAATTGGGAGAAAGTACTACTTCAACTTCCTCTCCCCTTTTCAAACCACATCTGGAAGGGGAAAATCAGGCTCTACTGCATGCTGTTAGGTCCCTTTCTCAAGTCCGGCCTTTCCTCCTAATCATCAGCTTAGGAAAAACTCCCAGCACATCTCAGTCCAGTGTTGCCTTTTCCTGGGCTTAGAATTAAAAGCCAAACACGGTTAGAGAGGAAAAAAGGGTTTTATCTCTGTATTTATTCAAGGATCCTTTGGTGCATCACAGCCAGGTGGAAAGCACCCCTGAGTGCACATCGAGAATGCACACCCGAAAGTGCCCACCCATCCTCAAGTGTGTGTGTGTGTGCGTGTGTACCTACACCCAAGTGTGTGTGTGTGTACCCGCAGATTCGCATATACAGTTATAGACCTTGCACATTAGCATATCTATCCAGGATTCCCCAGTGAGAGGCTCAAGAGGAGCCCCCGTCCTGAGGAACCTTCCCCCTGGGGGGGCCTATCTTGGTTTACAGAATGTGTTCTGGAGAGGACCTTGGTGTCTGGGGCTTTCTGACCCAACTGCGAGGTTCCCAAGATGTTTAGTCTCTTGTCTTAACAGAACTTTGGGTCTAAGCTAGTTATCAAGCTTGGGGAATTACAAGTATGTGGGCTAAAAGTACTAAGGATACATGCAAAGCTGTATGAAAGCGTATATGAGAGGAGTATATGAGAGGGGTATATGAAAAAGCAGAAAATCATCATGGCATCACCAGTGCCCCCCAGTTCCATGAGAAACCACTGCAAAATACTTTCAGTGGTAACAAATTATTCCTGACACTATGCTGCATTTCCCAAAGCCAAAGACTGAGGGCAGAAAAAATGAGAGAATTCGATCTTATGTACTAGAAGAACATTCTATGATTCATTGCACATGCTGCACTGGGCTTTTGGCAAGTATCTCCAAAGAGCAGCCTTAGCAGTGGACTATGTTAAAGTTGCCACTCAAAGCAAAGAAATGTTTTTACATAATGTTTTAATCAAAATTAATATGCACATCCTGTGCAGCACTGCAACCTAGATGGTGATACTAGATAGCTAGAAAACCATGACTATGACAATGAACAACTCCCAGTTGACCCTGAGATGGTGCAGGATCTGCTTCTCAAGCTGGATCCCTGCAAATCTAAGGAGTCTGATGGGATTCATTCCAGAATCTTGACAGAGCTGGCTGATACCACAAAACCTCTCTGGATGATTTTGAGCAGTCTTGGGAATCCAGAGAGGTCCGAGCTGACTGGAAACTAGCAAACACTGTCTCAGTTTTCAAGAAGGGTGAGAAAGAGAACCCCACTACAGGCCTCTCGGTCTCACTTCAGTGCCTGGTAAAGTTAGGGAAAGGATCATGCTGGTAAGTATTGAAAAACACCTGAAAGACAACGCAGTCATTGGTCACAGCGAGCACAGCTTCATGAGGGCAAAGTCCTGCTTATCAAACCTGATTTCCTTTTATGACAGAATAACCCAACAGTTGATGAAGGGAAGACAGTTGATGTGGTCTTTTTGGATTTCAGTAAAGCTTTTGATACGGTCTCTCACATGATCCTTCTGGACAAAATGTCCAGCACACAGCTGGATAAACACACCGTGTGATGGGTGAGCAACTGGCTCAGGGGTGAGGCACAAAGGGTTACAGTGAATGGGGTGACATCAGACTGGCAACCCGTCACTAGTGGGGTTCTGCAGGGCTCCATCCTCAGCCTTGTGCTCTTCAACATCTTCATAAATGACTTGGATGTAGGACTAGAAGGGATACTGAACAAGTTCAGAGATGAGAGAAAACTGGGAGGAGCTGCTGACTCCCTTGAAGGCAGGAAGGCCCTGCAGAGAGGCCTTGGTAAAGGAGAAGTCTGCGTAATGACCAACCACAGGAAGTTCAACAAAGGAAAATGCCAGATTCTGCACCTGAGATGGGGCAGCCCTGTATGTACAGTATAGACTGGGGAATGAGACACTGGAAAGCAGTGCTGTAGAAAGAAACCGAGGGGTCTTGGTTGATGATGAGTTGAATCTGAGTCACTGTGCCCTGGCAGCCAGGAGGGCCAACCACGTCCTGGGGTGCATCAGGTACAGCCTCGCCAGCTGGGCCTTGGAACGGGCTTCCCAGGGAAGTGGTCACAGCAGCAAGCCTTACAGAGTTCAAGAAATATTTGGTCAAGGCTCTCAGGCATGGTGTGACTCTTGGGGCTATCCTGTGTAGGGGGATGAGTTGGACTCTATCATCCTTGAGGGTCACTTCCAACTCAGCTTATTCTGTGATTCTGTGATACAGGGCTAGGAGTTTATGGGAATTCTGCAGCTAGAAGCAGGCATAGCATTTTCTGTCTGTTTTCTGCTGTTGCCTGGGGGAATTGTTGCAGTCCTTGAGGCTTCCTCTGTGGCTAAAGTCTCAGTGCCAATGCCGCCCCCGACAGCTTTGCACAGATCCAATATAACTGCTACAGAAACGCCTTCTAGCTGAAAAGGGATTTTGGTTTTCTTCTCTCAGCTTCTTGCTTCAAAAGCAAATAGGAGGAGTAAAATATTATGTAGGTATGATATCACATTCCCTAAACACAGAATAAAAGATGGAGACCCTCCTGTCCTAACAACTCCCTCTGTACATTAAACACTTCCAACCTGTATAGTTACCCAATTTGCCAGCCACTGGCAATTCCAGCAGCTATCCACCCTCTCAGTCCATGTAAGACCATACAGTCTTGTCAGTGACCCATCAGATGTACTCCGCTATCCAGCTCCTGAAAGTGCAGATCTTCATTGAATAATGACCTAACACTACACACTAAGTCACTACCCACCCACTGCATTCTACGACACCCCTAGATACAGAGACTCCAATTACACATTCTGAGTAGTCCTGTTATTACCTGCTTTAGGAGCCAGGAAATCCATTGTTCAAATGAAAGGAACTGCTACAGGACAGCTAGCCTTACTATCATAAAATAGTTAACTGCATAGGACTACATTAATTGTCATCAACTGCAAAGACTTGAAAATCAGGCCTCCACATGACACTTAAAACAAGTTTGAGGTCTTTTTTTTGCTTTTGTATGTAGGTGTTTGTGTTGGTTTATTTGTTTTCTTTTTTATCTGTTTTTAAATAGGTCTTTTATTCTTTCACTTTCTTATTTTGATTCCGGAGCTTCAGAATGCATCCATTTCACATTTTCAAGATGTCCCATTTTTTAATGACATTAAGACTGATATTTTCATTTAATCATTATTATTTAGTCCTTGGAAATTTTAAAAATCTAAGCAGACGTGCCACAGAGCTTCAGGCAACAGACACCTTATGTACCGCATAGCTGTTCAAAATTCCCTCAAGCTGAAAGTCCTCTTTATTCTTTTGTTGTTCTTTCATTCTCCAGTGGTAATGAATAATGGTAATCATTCATTTTTTCCAGACTAGTTCACCCTCATATTTACCTGGCTTTGCTGAACAGTGGAGCATGAGAAAGCTGCAATCACTTTCCATTTTCCTCTTTCCTAATTTCTCTTGGTGAGGAATACCAACATACAACTGTGCTCTACCCCTGCTGCTAGCACAGGAAACTTTATGGGTCTGTTTTACTTCATGACTCTAAATGATGGCCTAATGCTTGCTACACAGCAAAGGCAAATATTCTATAAAATGCATTTTTTTTTCTCAAACTATATTCTTGAAGGTTTGTTCATCATTTGCAGGAATTTGTTCCACAGAAGTGAGAAAACCAAACTATTTTTCAAAACGTTACATACTCTGCTTTTCTAACAACTACAGTATAGTTGTATTAAAAAAATAAAATAGTTATTTTATATAATACAACCTACTATGACTATAAGCCCAAGATTGCAGACTTAAATTATATTCATTTTCTAAGCATCTTTTGGTACTACTTCACCTGTCTCTATTTGGGACTCAGAAAAGCACTGTTTCATTTCTAAACCAAGCCACTGTATAATTACTGCCTTTTCCACCAGTATATCTCTCCCCCACAAATAGCAGTGTTTACTTATGGGCAAAAAGTTTTCTGTGTATTTATTTGAGTTTTAGTCAGAGTAAGTTAATTTTCTTCCCAGTGGCTGGTATGGGCTGTGTTTTGGATCTGTGCTGAACACAGGGCTGATAATACAGAGATGTTTCTGTTATTGCTGAGCAGGGCTTACACAGAGCCAAGGCCTTTTCTGCCCTTCATACTGCCACGCTGGGGAGGAGACTGCAGGTGCCTGGGAGGCTGGGAGGGAACACAGCCAGGAGAGGTGACCCAAACTGACCAAAGGGATATTCCAGATCATATGGCATCATGCTCAGTATATAAAGTGGGGGACAGAAAGAGGAAGGGGGGGATGTTTGGAATTATGTTGTTAGTCTTCCCAAGTCATTGCTATGCATAATGGGGCCCTGCTGTCCTGGAGATGGCTGAACACAAGCCTGCCCATGGGAAGTAGTGAATTAATTCCTTTGTTTGTTTTCCTTGTGTGCATGGCTTTTGCTTTCCCTATTTCTGTCTTTATCTCAACCCACGAGTTCTCTGGCTTTTACTTTCCCTGATCCCACTGGTGGGGGAGTGAGTGAGCAGCTGTGTGGGGCTTGGATGCTGGCTGGGATTAAAACACAACAGCATGTCACAATTTAAAGAAAGCACTACACTTATTAATAGAAATTTTAAAAAAAACCAAGCTAAAAAACCCTTTCAAACTTCTCAAGAAATTGCAGTAAGATTAGATAGAACTTTGAAGAGAAAAATCTTTTTCCAAAATGTTTGAATTAATAAATGCAATTTCATAGGTTAATATCAAATTTGTAAAAAATTAATGCAAATCTTTTCTTTGAATACTACTTGCTTGAAAAAAAAAGACTGGAAGTAATTGGAAATATGCTTCCATGGACTGACCTAGTATTACCATTAATCCTCTCTAGCAAGCTAACTGTACTACTGCAATTTCTGACTGGATGTTGAAGATAAAGTTCTATCCACTTTTCCCAACCCACATGCTAGACAGTCTATACTTCAGGAAACTTTCTATTCTACACTTAATCTGTTTAAATTGCACTAAGTCCTTCCTGCCTACTTTTATATCTAGGGAAGCTTATAATAGTTTGACATTGCTTTCAGTCATTCTAAATGCAACATATTTTGTCTGAGGGCACAACTGCTCTTCGATGTTATTCAATGCATTAGTGGCAAATACTAGGTCCATCATGTGCTTTGACATTAAAACTAAAATACCAAAGGCTGAGGAATACTCTTATTTATCACAGAAAAAAAATTAAAACCAAAGAAAATAAAACCAACCTAGCATTTCAAATTCTTTGGAAGCATGTAAATCAAAACATGGATAGGGCCCAGGCATGCTGAAAGCATCACCAGCACTATCAGAGCCTCCACACAATCCATATCCTATGGATGAAATAGATAATAAATGTAATTTTAAGGATAACTTTTTCATTGAAGCCAATAAGGCCAGAAATTTGCTTTTTTAATGAAACTGCTGAGATTTTGTTCATTTTACATTATTTTTGGAGCTGCTTCTTAAGAGGACTTCAAATTTGCAACAAAGTGAGGGACATGCAGAAGACTGGTTATTTCAACAATTAATCTAACTGCACATCTTGTTAACAGACAGCAGTGTTAAAGAAAGGGCTATAAACATTTAAACAAGATCGCTTGAAGAGCAGAAATAAATCTTGCTCTAGCAGTGCAGAGCTCACCACAGTGTATTCTTCACACTAAGACAAATTAGATGGTGGTGTTTACAGTTTTGGGGAGAGACTGGATGTGACACAATGGGACCACATCCCATGCACCATGGGGGAAGATGCTCAGAGACTCTCTTTGCATGGGCTGTACACCAAATATATTCAAAGAAAGCAGATACATTTAAGAAACAGTATTTTGAGTATATTTCTATTAAGAGTTAGACCTGTTAATTTTCAGCCTGAAATTTTCTTTGTATTTGGGGTTATACTCCATCATGTGCTGATAAAACAGACTCTATACTTTTTGCTGCCAAAGACAGAACAAATTTTATCATAATTTCAGTAGCTGAAAATGTTGCAATCACCTTCCTAAAGAAAAATAACCATTCATCAGAAGAAAATGCATATTTTTTTAAACAAACAAGCAAACACAGGCTAATTTGTCTCTGTTGGGTATCACTTCTGTAAAATTAGTAAAAAAAGGCACCAATCTCTAGTAGAGACACATCCATCCTGAACTTCCCATATCACATGTTATAATCACTAAGAAATTCAGGTTTTTTGAAGGGAATGAAGTTAACAACTTTCTGAACTTCTTCTTCCTTTAGCATGCTGTACAGACATCCACCATATGTATATCACAGCACTCCGCCTTAGATTATGTCACTGCTAAAAATCAAAGTTCATTTAACAACACATATGCCATATGCATAATGAATGCAACTCCTTTAGTTTTGCTCATTTAAATAAAATGTTTGATTAGAAATTAAGGTGGGACAGGAAAGAATCTTCAATTACACTGCATTTCACCTTTAATAGCAAAGAACATTTAATGCTTGCAATATATTTATTTATTTACAAATTAGTAAGTATTCCCTGGCATACTTCATCTTGCTTTAATACCTAGAGGACTCAACTGTGATTGCATTGTAGAATTGTAAAGACTGCCACCTATTAAAGCAATAAACAAGTAATAGAATGAGTGGAAGAAATATATGTCCTATATTGCTTTTCACAAATGGGGAATCAAGACACAGTGTATTACAGTAAGATTTTTTCAGGGTTGCAAATAATTTTGTAGTAATTTCTGCAAATCAATCCGAAAAATGTAAATGATACAGATAATGTGTTTCAGATATTTCATACCTCAATCCAGAATCTTAGATGATGTCCCAGTAATTTTCACAAAACATTATCTCTGAAGGAGTAACTTACTAGTTACTGGCTGAAAGAAGAGCTTACTTTTTAATCCAATAACATAACTTTTATTACCTTTTCTATTTCATAATGATTTCATTCCTCAGAATTGCCAAGCATGATGGAAATCATTGCTATGACTTTTTTTTTTTTGTAATTGTGTACTCCTACTGAGAATCATAAAATTATAGAATATCCAGAGTTGGAAGGGACCCACAAGGATCATCAAAGCCCGGCTTCTGTCCCTGCACAAAAGCTTTTTGAACTCTGTCAGGCTTGGTGCTGTGACCACTTCCCTGGGGACCCTGTCACAGTGCCCAACCACCCTCTGCGTGAAGAACCTCTTCCTTATATCTAACCTAAATCTCCCCATACACAGAGAATTTATGTTTGTACCTACTGAAGATGCACACTGCTGAAACTCCCTCGAGGTCTTTGATTTGATTTTTGGGGTTCTTTTTTTCCCATTACCCCATTTGTTGAAAGGCAGTTGTTGATATTCTGTAAAGTTAGTACACTAAAGCAATTGTTTCGATAACCAGTTTATCCAAGTAAATATTCTGCCTCACAGAGCCATAGACATGGAGTATATTCATTAAGAAATATATTTCATTTTCCCTAGAGGTTTGCTTTCACCCACATTAACATTTTCATAGTTCTGTTGCAGGAGTTTCATAACCCAGTTTCACAAACTGAAGACCATCATCTTAGTACTGCTTTCTTTAAAGGTTAAAATAGATTAAGAAGACTAGGGAGAGTTCACTAACATAAATATAATCTTATTAATTTTGTCTGCATACTCCACCTTTCATTTACAAAAAGTGAGACAGTCTC
Source organism: Gymnorhina tibicen (assembly GCA_013399875.1). Lineage (NCBI taxonomy): Eukaryota > Metazoa > Chordata > Aves > Passeriformes > Artamidae > Gymnorhina > Gymnorhina tibicen. The sequence goes on along the minus strand of VXAZ01008675.1, from coordinate 397,361 downwards.
CCAAGTATGTACTGAATACAAATCAGCCATCTTTTTGCTTTCAGTGTCCATTACCAATACAGTTGCAAGTGTCCTGGCTAACTACCCATCTTATTAGCTCAAATATAACAAAAGACTGAACAAAAGCACTTTGTTCTGTGAGGAATACAGCTGACTGATCTAATATTTTTCCTCCTATGTCCTTTTGAAAAATTATGTGATTTTTGAATTTTTTTCTTTCAAATCCATTTACAAAGCTCAAAAATAGCACAGTATTTTTGCTTACTTTACCACAATTAGGTGGTAATTAAAGATGTAAGATAGCAATTGGAAGATTTTGCTGGAGGTTTTTTGTATTAATAGATACTGAAAAACTGTGTACTAAATACAAAATCATTAAAATATACAGTATTCCCAGTCTTCTCTGTCTTGATAAAATATTATGTTTGTGAACTGGATTTAGAATTTAGTGATTTGCCGGCCGTAAACTATATGGAAAAACCAAATCAATTGTGGCCTTCAGTGCACTAACTGTACAAATAGGTGGCCAAAATCAGCAACACAAATGTATGCTAAACTAAGAAGGAAAATAAAGAGCAACTAAGCATGCAGAATGATGTTCTGGGCTAAAGAAGCTGAACTGATAAACCTTGAACCAATGTGAGCAGCACAGATGTTACTAGGGTACACCACGGGCAGTCTGGCCCACAGAATCCTTTATTCTTCTGCAGAGAAGGAGGGTGGATTCCATTCATTTTCGAGCTGTGCAGCTCACCAGCATCGAAACATAAGAGTGAAATGGAGATAACAAGCTAAAAGACAGTATTTCACTAGATGATAGGTCAGAATAAATTAAAGCATAGCTGGTAGCAACAAAATGAAAAAGGCCTGCACTTCTGCACTACCCTGATACCCTGATACTAAGAAGCTTCATTTAAAGTTCTGTTTCCTATACATTTGTCCTTAAATAAGAATAGTATTGAAACAGCAGAAAACAATATTTTAAAGAAACTGTCTTCAGGCATTATATTTTTACAGTATGAAAAACCTCCAGAACCACCAACTGCTGAGAGGTTTCCTTAATAATATGGCTATTATTATTTTGAATATTCATACCTATTTTTGAACTTTCATGTACTGCTAATAAGCAGTATCTGCTGAATACATCTGTAGGCTGAGTAACTGAGATACAGAGTACTTATTAATTACACCACTGACAGTGAAGATGTAAAAAGGCTTTACTAATACCAGCTCTAAATACATACTACAGAATCATCTCCATAAGCTGCCTGAAAAAATTTCCAAAGTGTCAGACATAGGGCAGATGTTTGCCCTCTACATACATATAAAAGCCCAATTCTCCCTCTTTTGAATACTTTATATTTACAACAGCTTTGTTGGATTGTACAAGAAATACAGGACTGGATAACAGAAATTTGGATATTTTATTCACTAAAGTAATAAAATTGTATACTGATACAAGTATTATGTCATAGAGAAACCTAGTTTCAGTTCTAATGCAAACGATTGCCTATTATGAAATGAGAGCACACTGAATTAGTCATTTCCATTAAATCTATGAAGTAGAATTGCCTAGCAACCAAGAAAATTAATTCAGAGATTAAAATAAACACTGTTACACTGACAGAGCAACTGCTATTCTACCCCAATAATCATAAAGACACTTAGAAAAGAGGTGTTTTCTTAATTCTTCTTAACAAAGGTAAAACAAACAATTTCATGAAATGATTCATAATGGACAAAGAATATAAACAAAGAGTCAAAGCAACTGCATAAAGCAAATGCAAATAATTACCCTCTTTTTACATAACATCATTAAAATGAAAAATATTGAAAGATTTTCATATTCTGACAATGGTGAATAAATTGTTGTGGAAGTTTCTAAAATGTTTTCCCACTTACAAAGGAGAAATTTGTTTCATTATTTTCATTCTATGCAAGTATTCTATATTTTAGTACTTACTAGTTTAATTTATTACAGAATTTATGACCATACTTACCTGAAAAAATTCTGCATCATTACTACCTACTTTTACCCCTAATCAAATTATTCCTAATCATACTTCTGTAGGGAAGCTTTTAAATTATACAGCTTATCGCACTGAGCTTGTTATAGAAAAAAACCCCAAAACGTTAACAGATTAAGGACAGTGAGGATGACTGCAATAATTTAGTTTAATGACTGCTACCTATTGCTAGTTACATCTGGGCCATTGTGTAATTCATTGTCCCTGAAGGACCACAAAAATCCTAGTAAAATTATCCCTTTAGAAATAAAACAACCACATTCTGTAACAACATTGAAGTCTATCACCTTGGCAGGGTATTAGATTAGAGGAATGATTACAGATCAATGATTCTGGAGTGGCAGTACTTTTATACCTCTAGTAGGAGACAGTCCATCTTCCCAGCTTGAGGTACAGAGTTGGTATGGAGTCAAAAAAAAAAAGAGAGCAGGAGTGATTAAAGGAAGAATAACACAAAGGAGAAAAAATATATCCCAGAGGATATGACAAGACTTAGAAACTGCAGCAGCTACATAAATCTAGTTGTCTCTACTTTAAAAGATAATAAGAAAAATAAAACAATATGAGGAATAAATCAAGACAGACAAGCAGGAATAACCACGTATTAGAAGGTAACTCCCCAGGCAGGGACATGGTTACTCTTCTATCAGGAAAGTGTATTTCAGCTCTTTGGTTGTGTATAATATTCACAAAACGCACCCACAGCCAGCTACAGGTTCTTTAAAGTCTTGAAATCTGCATATTAAAATCACTAGATCCAGTTCAGAGGGGTCTGAAGTGGATTTTAAAAGTTCATACTATCAATAATTATGTAATAAAGTACGTGTATTCATCTTCTAGAAGGGGATATGACAGGTAAAAAAAGAAGGATACCTGCTTGAAGTACAGACAATACAGATGGTATAGAGATGTAATAGATCAAAATGAAAAAACATTAACAGCAAAAGTCCCCATTAGATAAACACAGCCATAAAGCAGATAAGAGAGCCCAAATGTCCTTAACAGGTTCCCCTGTGTCTTAAATATTTGATGAGTGTACCAGATGGGGAGGGGGGAGAAAAATATCTTATCTGAACCACAAGCATAAACATAGCTGACCTAAAAGACCTATCCACCTCTAGGTTATAATTACTCCAGTGTTTTCCGTAGTGAACAATGTTCATAAATCTAGAATAATTTGGAGAGATTGAAAGATAACATCTTTGAGAAATGGTAGCCTCTATATGCTGTTGAACAGCTGAAATTAATTTTCATTTTCTGGCCTATGTGCCACATGTCATGGGTGTGGTTGAAACATACATGTTTTACTGAATTTTTAGGATAGTCACAGTGATAAGCATCATTTTTATTAATTTTATCTATATTAAGAAAATGGTATAAAAATAGAAGATACACAAACCCTACACATAGCTGAAAATAGTATCTTTTTTCCCTTTAAAATTTTTAACAGCACAGTTCATATGGTAAAAATCTCAGGAAAAAATGCATAGTGCTCAGACTAGGCATTGTCAGAGTCCAGAACCTTCTAATAGGTGTTCAGTTCAGAAGGATTTATTAAATCTGCTCCAGTCTAGCTCAAAAATACAGGCAAATAACCAACATGCTGCTCCAGACCTACAACCAAAGACCATCTATAGTTTGTTACAAGAGGACAGCAAGAAGGAAGACACCAGTGTTAGTCTTGCACTAGAAGCAAGAATTTAATGAAAGTAAACTCCCAGATAATCTTAGAAAGCAGACCATGACCATGTTGCAGAAAAAAAGGTAAAAAGAAGGTCACTCGTTGCCTGCCTTGGGAAAAATTCCATCTGCACAGCAAATTTGATGATCATCTTGGCTTAAGTATGTGAACAAGACACACTAACAAAATTGTTCAATACCACTAGAAGGTCCAGTATACCCTGCCAGGGAGTAAATCCAAATTCCACTAATTCAAAAGAAAACCACAAACAAAAACCTTTAAAGAAAAAGCATCTAAGAAGAAGAATATTTTTTAGAAACTGCAGACAGCCACAGAAGACCCAAAGCATATTAATCACTGTAATACCATGTGATAGAAACAAAAAAAAACCCTCAGCTGGTAAACAAACTCCATTCAACCTTCCTTCCAGTCTCCTCTCAAACTCTTTTAAATTGCATCATCATGTCTTCTCAGATATCCTGCCAAAAACCTGACAGCAACATGCAAATTACTCCATGGCATTGTTAGGTCTTAATCTTAGATGTTCATGTGCTTCCTTTTTGCTTACATTAGTAAAAAACCAATGGGATTACTCACAGTGCATGACAGCAAAGATTTTTCAGATTTTCAAATTAACTGATATCTATAATTTCTGGAAGTAATCAAGAGCCATATATGCACTTTAACGCAAATCCTAGTCTTTTCTACAACATTGGTGGGAAGTGTGAATAAAAGGGGTCCTTAAAGCTCTATGAGAACTATGAATTTTCCAGCAAAAGGAAAGCATTAGTTAGCAAATATAAGTCAAGACTAAATAGTAGACATGTTTTGTGACTCAGAGGAGTAGATGTCAAGCTGATTATGAACACCTGGAAAACAAGACACTGTTTCATTTTAATCTAGTTCATAGTTAAGTAACATGACAATAAGGCCATATAGTTAAGTAACATGACAATAAGGTGCCTGACTACCGTGAGAACTGCAAACAGACCCTGCAAGTGTTTACAAGGAACTGCAATCTGCTACGAAGAGGAAAGATCAGGGAAATCATGCTTATGTTTATTTATAATGTCAAAAGTGTATGTTGGTCAGAGGCAGTGGTCAACCTGTCAGTTAAAAATCAGAAGGCTGAGAAATTCTCTGAAGACAATTGTGCTGCTATATTAAAGCACAACAACAAATAGGAAAAGCATTTTATATATCTAACACACTCAGACTATTTCAGAATAAAGTAAATCACTGTATTTTTGTTAATCAGCTAGAAATATAAATTCTTTTGTATATAGGACTAGTCTATCAACAAGTCATGAACAAAGGCAAACCATTTTAAGCAGGAAGCATTTCACACTAAAGCTGCTCAGTTTAAAATTCAATAATACAACAATCAATAATACAATTGAATACCTTTATGACCAACATAGTGGCTAGTAGTCAATTTCTCAAGGCAATTTCAGACATTTACTTTCATCCTCAGTTATGCATATTGAGTTACTATTTACAATGACTTATCAACCCACTACCCCTATGAGTTCAAGTGCCTGTTCTTTATTGTTTATAATATTTTTGTAAAACACTATCCTTTTGGAGTTTATAAGTTCTTTCACACCATATGCAGAATTCAAAATATTATTTTATTTTACCATTATCATCATTATCAGTAAAAATAAGAATCATTTCATGGACATCTGTTCAGTTAAGATTTTTCACAATGGACTAATCCAGCAGTCAGAGAGGCTGAATTTGGGCTCACTGCACCCAGAAGCAGGTACTGCATCCTTTTCTACCACAGCTGCCTGACCTGTTTAACACTGTACTCAGGCGAGGCACAGAAGAATTTGTCTGGTCCAAGTGACAGCAACACCTTTGTCTCAGTTGTTCCCCGCCTCCTCCATTGCAAAGGGAGCAAATCAAACATAAGCATCACAGAGAACAGATCCCAACTCCAAGTTGCATCATGAACATGGTAAATAAGTTATGCATAAAAATGTAGCTGGAAATAAATTTTCATCATAGAGGTTGCAAAACAAGCAGATCAGTAAAGAGCAAGGAGTAGCTGAATATTTGTCACTTAGTACATGTGACAAGAGGACATACTATGGTATTTAACTGGCAAAAGGCAAGGGATTAATTTACTGGACAGGTTAAGGCAACTTTACCTTGTCTATTCCCATTCACTAACAAGGAAACCAATCCTCAGCTGAATGACTTCACTGTTAGTTAGGCAACTCACAAACGCTCCCAAAACATTCAAGTTACTGACAGTAGCTTTCACTGTCTCAGAGCAGAAAATCTTTTGAAGGTTGTTTGGTGTGAGATGAGTCATAGAACGGTAAAAGAGACTGAGAGCAAACAATGTGGCAGATGGAAGTAGAACACAACAGGATGTATGTATCAGCTTTCTTCTGGAGAGATGAGAATCAGAGCTTTGTGCCATCCAAGCATAGGGATAAGTACTTAGTTTGGACAGGTTTCCTCATCTCACCCTGTGGTACCAATCAAAACCATGACATCAGAAGCTCAGGATCTACTCCTGTATAAAAATAAGCAAACTTAAATTCTTAGCTATGATCAAACATCCTCACCTGAGAACTGCAAAGATATACCCCAAGCTCTTCCCATGGTTGTTTTCTAAAGGCTTTTAAATTGATTCAAAGTTATACCAGGTGCTTATTATTGCATGTATCTTAACAGAGTAAGAGATGATTTGGTGGGAAAGCAGGGGGTGGGAGGCTTTGATGAACTACATAAAGAAAGCTAAGCTGATTCACCAGTAGTAGAGGGTGCCACTACACTGTGGAGCCTCCCACACTGGCTACATCACCTTGCTAAGCAAGGGGGTGCAGTACCAGCTTCCTTCACCAGAGAAACTAGGCCAACAGGTCAGTTTTGATAACTCTTTTCCATGAATGTGAAGTGATATACTTTCCTTTTCCAACTAAAAGAATCTTTCCTATCTCTCATCACTTTAAGATAAAACCAGACTTACTGTCCCTCTTCCCTCACCTATAGCTTCAAACAGCTAGAAACTGCCCACAGTTACAATATTACCATAGTAACATTGCAGTATTATTAGTAGCCATGAACATAGCTGCTGTTTTACTTAGGGGAAAAATGTGCTTAAATTGAATGTTCATTATTTTAAAAAGATAATTCAAGTTTATGTTTCTATTAAGTTCTTATGTAAAACTCAAATGTTCTTTCAACTCTAATATTGTCTTCCACCATAGTTTAGTGGTGGGCTTGGCAGTGCTAGGTTTATGGTTGATCCTGATGACCTCAGAGGTCTGTTTCCACATAAACGATCATATGATTCCCCTATTTCCATATCAGACTTCTGAAGCCCTCCAAACATATTTCAAATTCTACAGCTTATTCTTTTCTTCTTTTCTTCATATTGCCTCTCTTGAAACTCTATCAGCACAATCATCAATCATCTTTCCTTTTTTCCCATTGTGCCTTAGTGCAGAGCATTCCCTGCCTAATCACTTAGCTATGCTACTAGACTCCCTTCCTTAAAACTCCTCCTTAATGTCCAGTTTTGCCTGTATATAATAATTCTTCTGCAACTTGAGAAGAAGGATGTGACCAGCTACAACTTAATTAATAAACATGCAGCACTTGCCATCTTCTATTACACGTTCCCAGAAGAAATTAAAAAATGTTGTAAAAGGAAAAGTAAAATGTTGTAAAAGGAAAAGTAGAGAAAGTATTTCCACAGAAAACTGAAAAGCAGGACAACAATCAAAAAGAGCTACCTTTTTTTTTTTTAGGAGGAATAAAAATAAAACACAGTCTTGGGGTACAAATAGGAAGATAATGACAAGTGAGGGGAAAAAAATAGTTTTGCCTTGAGTTTTTTTAAAATTCTGTCCTTAGTACCTTTCTGCAAGGCTCATATACCAGAACCTCAGCAAATGCACTGTTCCCCTCATGCTGCTATTAAAAAAACTAAACTTTGTTAAAATTAATACTAAATTTATTGCGATATTCCTTTGCTGTATAATTGCATTGTTATCACTACTGGGCAAATAAAATGAAACTTTCACTATGCGAACCGAATAAAAACGTTCCTCAGAAACTGTCCAAGTGCAAATGTCAGGTGCATTATAAGTGTAAAAAAAAGAGTAATGCTTGCACTTAGTAGCTGTATTTCAGCAATTGTTATGTGGAAAAATGTTGTTCCAGATGGCTGTAGTTTAAATTTTGTGAGGAGTACTGAACTCCTCCATGATAACTATTAAGAAGGAGATGAAAATTTTGGAGAGGAAGAAAAAAAAAAGATAAAATTTAGCCTTCTTGAGACTAATGTATTCAAGCATAAGAGTTATCATGGACAAGGTAAGAGAATACTTAAGCCATTTTTTTGTGTCAGTGCTGTTCCTTCATAAGGCCCTAGAGTACACATACACAATAGTTCCCAGTTTTGTTAATTCCTATTGGTGTATATCTTTGACCCTCTCAGTTTTGATGCTCTGAGTTCAATCCCTCGGTAGCTGAGAAAATAACAAGACTTAATCCTCATTCCTTACACAGTGGAACTGAAGCCTCTTTAACTCCCCACTCCCACAAGAAGAAGATTTGTGACAACACATCAATGTGGGACTTGCTGCCTGTCTCAGAAATCAGCCATGTGATAAGATGTTAGCAAGAATTATGCATTTTAGTCACTTGAATTGGCTGAAAATTCTTCTGAAAAAGAATTGCCAAACAGAATATTAACTGACAAAGTATTTAATATAGGATCAATATTCACCTTTGCCTTTTTTACATTCTGTTCTCATAGCCATTTTTCAATGGCTATCAGGTGCCTATATTCTTCATGGGTTTTATAAAATCATTCGCAATGTCTACAATCTGAGGGAAAACAGCCCAAAAATGTGGGGGTTTTTTTATTATTTTCTACTCAGTCCTCCATATAAAACTACTAGGAGGAAATAACATACTCTCACCTACGTATATAGGGAGAATTAATAGGTAAAAACTATTGTATCAAGAAAGCAAACATCATTGTTATGTGAGGCCAGAAGCATTTCCTCCATTCTTCCATCTTGAATTTTAGTGCAGTGGCAGGCTACTTAAAACAAGTTACAAAGGCATATTGCCAAATTGTTTAAGGTACTTATCAGAAATGAATGCACAGTCACAACCTAAAATGAAAATATTTTAGATATTAGGTATAACAATCTCTCAATCCTTCTCCATTAGGAGCCTAAGAACTCAGCTGAATGAAATTTAATTTTGCTGTATCTACAGTATTGCATTGTCCTTAATTTCTTTTCTTTCTTAAGTGTAATTGGAAACCCAGAGTAGCCCTTTTTCCCCAAAGGAGAGCCTTTACTTCCACGAAGTGTTGAAAAAGCTTTTTATAAATTTATATCCCTTTTTTGATAGAGTATTTTTTCAAGAATTAGTGTAAATCAATAATTTAAAACACATTCAATTCTTTTTTCCTAAGCATTTACATCTCTTATGAAAAATCTTTTTAATATAGCTTATTTAAGAAATTGACATCCAAGTGTCAAAATTACCATGAAGACTTAAATTTTCACACATTGAATTGAGGATTCCATCTGCCTTGGGGCAGTTGGAATGTTTTTTGCCCTGAAAGAGTGTACATAAAATTATAATTAAGTCCTATTAATGTTGGATTTTCATGCCTAGGACTAGTATAATGTTAAGCCTGTAAGAAATACAAAGTTTTCTCCTATTAACAGAGATATTTCTATGTTAAAGATTAAATAAGCAAGCAAGACTAAATTTATTTACATCATTATCTATGAATAAAAGCCTAATGTATTGAATAATAACATATTCAAATTGCAGATCTACAACTCAGTGCTTCTAAAGTAAGAATATTAAGTAAGGTAGCCTGTAGTTACTGCATAAAGGAGAATAACTCATACAGTATTAGAACAATTAACTTCAAAGTCATATTGACTATTACTGCACTTTTCTTTAATAAACCATATTGATTAACTACTAAGGAGTATTAAGCAGGAAATACAGTGACATAGTTTGCCAGATGCTAAAGTTTATTTCCATATTTAGCACTGATTACGAAGGAAATTTATTTACTCTGTTAGTGACTTTGTTAAGTGAGTATTTTATCTGATGCTCTAATTATAACACACACACCTTTAAGAACAGGAAACAATAAAAATGATGAGTTAAGACCATTCTATTCCGAAGCAACTTGCAAAAATCCAATCTGAACGCAAGCTTGGGAACTAAGCCTACTAAGTTGAAAAGATATTCCCAAAGTAAATAGAGATTGACCTCTGCCCACCATGTTTTCTTAAGAATCAAGCACTACAAATCCAGATTTGGTATGAAGAATATCAGCCAGCAAAAATCTGCTACTTCCTACTTATAAGGACAAATATGAAAACCATTTCCAAGTTACTTTTGAATACTAACAACATAAAAAGGATCTAACTACAGAAGATACAAGCATGGCTCTCACTCAGTGTGGCATTTACATTAAAGAACAAAAAATAACTCCTCTGCTTTATTTACAAGTATTGTCACCAAACAAAATCAAAGTGCAAAATACTGGGATTTCCTCATTCTTATTTTAACCAACTTTGTAACAATGGTCAAAAGAGAAGGACAATTCTCTCTTAGAGGTAAATCAGAAGATTTAGAAGACTAACTTACAAAGGATGCCAGCAGTGTTTGGACTTTCTGGCTGATGGCATTTCTTAATATGAAATAAAACACTTCATTTTCATCTACTCTGTACTATCCAACTAAGTCAGTCTGCCATTTTTGAAAAAGTACTGAAGTAAGAGGAAACACTTAAGCCTCTCTTGGCTGAAGAAGCAGAGGCTATGTGTAGGTTTTACTGATAGCATCCTAGTCTCCTTATGATTTTCTTCCAAAACTCTGCTTAAAGCTCCCCTTTACTGGTATGACATGGAACAAATGAAAAAGCTCTGATAATAGGCAGAAGATCCACTTATATTGCTAATACAGGCCAAATACTAAGTCATTATTTCCTGGCGTTCAATCATTTCTAGTCACAATAATACTACATATCTTTTTGCTGTCCTACTGGTGAGCCCTTAACTGTGTTAGGTATGCTGCAGCCAAGAGAGCTTAAGTAACACTTGTATCTTCCCCACGGTTGCTGCTGTACAAACACATGATGCTCCATTGATTCCCAAGAGTTTATTTTATAAAGGAATTCAAACTGAAAAATGAAGTTACGGATGAATCATTAAAAAAAAGGAAATTCATCTTCAATTTAGTGCAAATAGTATGACTTACTGTGCTCCAGAACATTTCTTTATTTTTCTGAAGCAGGCTGTGGTGAAAACCTCTCACTCCCCCGTACCAAGTTCTTTACAGTGCAAAAAATTACAGTGCCTGCCCTCTGAAAAGTTCTTTATTGGGATGAATAACTGGGGCTGGGGACATCATTGCAATCCTAGTGCTTTCACAGAGGGAAGACCTGAAATGCAGGAACTGGACATATACGTTTTTCCACATCACAAAGCTATCAGTTTGATGTCATTGTCTTTCAAACACTGGCAGCTGAGACCTACCACTGCCACATGCAATTTATGCATGAGGTTTTCAAAATTAGCATGCATCCCTAAAGACATCAGTGAAACTTCTGCTTCTAAGTGGACCTGATATTTTTGAAAAATCAGTCAAATAAATTGCAGGTTCTAGTTATGGGTTTTCAAGACAGCAAATTTGCAATCTAATGTCTTAGGATGTTAGAGGTCTAGGATGTAGCATAATGTCAGTGTTACGGAAATTGTGAACAAGTTCATATTTCTGAGATGTTATGACTTTTTACTTTGTTAGAACATACTTTAGTGTTAATTTACTTTACATTTGAGACAGACTTCCTACACACTTTCAATTTTTGGACAGCTAGAGATAGCTGTGTAGCAAATACCTTTGAGACCTTCTCCCTAACCTGTACTTACTTCCTAGCAAAGGAAATGTGCTATCAAGGGGGAAAAAAGGGGGTAGAGGAGACACAAAAAGTCTTTTAGTACTTTAAAACAGGAAATTTATGAATAGAAATTATTCTTGGTTTCAATGTTTACAACTCTACACATGAAAACTGCTGGACAACAGCCTTATCTCATTTTACCATATTAAGGGTAGTCACGCCAATACAAAAACACACTTTCTGAGGCCAATAGAAAGAAAATGGGGAGGGGAGAAGATGCCCCTTACTTTGAAGCAAGTTTCTAGTAATTCATTACTTTCAGAGAAAAAAATGGAATCTATTTCCCTGATTATAATTTTCCAAGATGCAGACATAAAGAAATCACAAGTGTTAAACATTAAAATGTTGAGAGACTGTGGTAGAAGGTCATTATTTGGAACCACTATGTTAATAATTATGTTTGCACTTAATTATATTTTATTTCATAAAATTCTCAGAAATAACAAGACTTCCAAATCTGCTAGAGTTATCTTCATCGTATTCATGAAATGCATCAATATGAAGTTATTCACTTCCATCATGGCTGCTAGCAAGACGTAATGTTGTTCAGTGGGAGGTTCAAAGCATCTGCTGTGAAAAGCACCGGACTTGATAAGCAGTGACAATTTATACTCCCATTGATTTTGTATAAATCAGAAAAGAAAAAGAAAGAAACATTTTCATTTGAGATGGCAGGAGGATGAAAAATAGAATATATGAATTACAATTACTGTTGCTGAAACACTACAATTAGCAAAAATGGTCTGGATGACCTGGAACTATTCTGTGGACCTCAATTAAACACACAGTTGATAGATCACAGAAATGAAAGCAAAAAATCCCCAGGAAATATGAAAGAGAACTATCATGTCATACTAGTACCGGTCAATATTTTTCAAGTGCTAAGTGCAAAACTTAAGGAGATCCACGATTTCATAATCATCCCTATACTTCCCCATCATGCAATCAAGCACCCCCAAAAATTCAAAACAAGAAATATATTTTAATTTGCCTCCTGAATTGCAAATATTTTGCAAACACTAATAATAAAAACATTTAAAAAGTTGTCATAATCCAACAAGGAAACACGACATCTTGAAATGACAAGTTCACAGGTATGGTCACAGAAACTAAGCAGCATCCCTTTTCACAGCAATAAGGAAAAATACATATGATTTCTGAGCTCTTAACATTCTCTGTCTCTGATGACAGCTGGGTACCACTAAGGGGAAAAAAGGCTGAACACATGGCATTGTAAATGGGGGTGGGGGGTAAGTAGTGTTAGCTGTTGTAATCACACTATTAATCACACCATTTTGAGTGGCTATTGGTCATTCAACTGCTTATCATATGAACAATGAGGACACCGTTTATCAATAACAACACATTCTTTCAATATACAAAAATTATTCACTTTTTTCTCTGATTTTTTTTGTCTGATTTTTTTTTCTCTTTCTAATAGGAATTTAAGGATTTTGAATTTCACGCTGTTTCTTCAGGCTATATCATTTGGCAACAATGACGTATTTTGATTCATTGGTCAAACAGTTCAATTTACTTGTTTCAAGAAGCAAAAGAATGCATTTCAGAATTTTAAAAAAAGCATGTCTTCAATTTCTAAGTGTAAAGCACCCTAAATAATTTGAATCATACAGTAAAAGTATTGATTTTACCTTCAGGTAAAAAACCACACCAACCGAAACAAAACAGAAAAACTGACCTGTCTTGTACTTTCCTATTCTATCTGTCATTTACAAATAATAAAATTCAACTGGAGAAACTGCTGTAATCACCAACCAGATACTAATCTATTTATCTATAAACATAAGTGTGTTTACACACGGACCACATATATCTTCTTTTAATGTTCTGATGACTATCTACTGTGCATCTAGATCAAGTCAAGACTATAAACAATTCAAAGCTGCATTCTGTCTAAATGGGTCACTTATAATGAGAAAGCACGACATTTACATGTAGGAAGCAGATTGATCAGGGAGCAGAAAAACAGAATATGGCATCAGCGTAGAAAAATATGCCTTTACAGGCAATTTATGCTAAATTGTTTGGCAACTTCCTATATCCTCCTCAAAAATGGAAGTGAATTCAAAAAATGTAAAATGAAAAGAATAAAAATTTAACATAGCAAATATTCACTAGGATTACCCTTTGTGCTTGCAGTAAAGAAAAATGAAAAAAACCTTGGTTCCTTTCACTACTGTTATGTCGCTTGTACAGAATAATACTTAAGCGAAAAGACTGAAAACACTGTGTCTCCCAAAGATCCACATATTAATTAATAGTCCACAATCACTTTAAATTGGACCTTTAAGTGCTAACACATCCCATAACGTTCAGTTATTTTCAACCAGAAGCTGGGGAACAGAAATGCTCTGAGTATGCTGTGTACACCTTGCTAAAGCAATTTCAGCTGCAGCCTGCAAAATTAATTTCTGCAAAACGCAAATCTGTGTCATGCAAATATTAGAACTATGGCAAGTCTGCTGCAAAACGTTACAAAACCAAAGTGGTAAAAAGGCAGAGGGAAATTTCAGTTCTGCCTAATATATACAAAATATACCCCATGCTTTTGTTCAGTCTGGATTCTCATTCAAGGTGTAAATACTGGTTACATTGTTAGATATCCAACTGCAACCAGCTCCAAATATTGTGTGAGTAGCTCTCTCACAGTTCACACTAGACTCCCTTGACCCAGCTAGACAAGCGTGAAAACATGAAATAAATGAACGTTAACAAAGACTAGTCTGGAAAGCAGGCTGCATTAAATGCTCGTAACGTTATTTGTATAGATGCAAAATTTGCTACCTAGATCCTTTTAATACTAGATATCAGCTGACAGTCACTGTATTAATGCTATGTGCTATTGCAGAGAGAAAAATTAAGTAAATGATGTGAAAATAGTATGTCTTTCCCCATCTACGACATACAGATATACCCCAACCTTACAGCATGCTGCTGAGGCAAATAAGGAACTGCAAAATAATTATCTACGTGCAAAGAAAAAGCAGTTTTAACACAATACCTTTCTGTGTTTGTCCCTCTTCCATATTCTCTTCCATGGCTACCTTTCTTCACTAGAAACAGCTACAGAGAATTAGTCAAAAGCTTCAGTCAGATGTAGGAAAAAGTGTGGATTTTTTTTTCCCTGGGAAGCTCCAACAGCAGAGGCTTAGGCAAGTCCTCAGAGCTTAGCTAAGGCTCCCTCACTCTCCTTGTTTGCTTGGAGACAGGCTGTCAAGTGTAATTTCATTCAAATTACTCTTCCGTGAAGATTATCAATTTTTCTTCTCAAAGCTGCCCATTGTGTACCACTGTAAGCAGGTATTCAAATGAACAGCCTGTGAATTTTGGGGGGAAATTTGGTCTGAGCCCTTATGGCAATGACACCGATTCATAAGCCTCACTTTGCATATAAAATGGAGTAAAGAAATTGAGGTTTGTATTGTAATCTGTGTTTTAAATTGAAAACAGGCTGTACTGAAAACAGATGGAGGGGTGTCCTCCTAACGGGAAGCAGACCACCAACCCATAATTCCCCCTATTTGCTACTGAAGTGGGAAAGCCCAAATGCCTGTGGGTTCTTTATGCTGTATTACTTGTCTTTCTCTCTCTCTCTCTCTCTCTCTCTCCCCCCCTCCCCCTCCTCCTGCATCAGCACCTTTAAGAATAATATGANAAATGCCTGTGGGTTCTTTATGCTGTATTACTTGTCTTTCTCTCTCTCTCTCTCTCTCTCTCTCCCCCCGCCTCTCCCCCTCCTCCTGTATCAGCACATTTAAGAATAATATGACTCTTCATTTCCCTTCTTCTCATATATCTGTATCATCAGGAACTAACAACAAATATACACTATTGCCCATACAATATTCTAAAAACCATCTTTATAGCAATACAATTTTGTGTGCGTATGTGTTTACACATGCAAGCACAATTTAACACATGACATTAATCACTGCAAATTTTATGCACTCTATACTTTCTCATTGTCACAGTAAACAGGAATTTAGAGGCAGTTCAGAGGTTTAAAACAGTTCTTGCACCAATTCTTTTTCTGATTCCTCATATCTCAAACTAGCTGTATTCTTCAAAGCTCTATTAAAATAACTGGATCTTAAAATGGTGAAGCACCACATGTGGTTATGTATACGAGGAAGCCCATACAAACACATACACTGCTAGGAGTTTGCTCTGGAAAAACATAGGTTAAATACACTGTGAGGGCACCTACTAATTTGGGGAGCTCTGCAGTCTGATTTGGAATGCAAATTGGACGCTGCAGTCTAGCAATAAATTAGCATTTTTGTACCTTAGTCTACAGAGTAATATATCATCATTTTAAGGCTTTCATTATTTCACCAAAAGTGAAAACTGAACACAATTCCAATTTTTCTTCACAGGTTTAACTTCTCCTCCTTCCAGGGGAAGTGACTAAAACTTAAACAAAAATAAAAACTACTATGGCTGAAAATTCCTATTACCATATAAATGATAAAAGCTTATCCATTTACTTTATGCTATCTAAATACATTGACTTAGTTCTGCCTTCTGAGCCACAAGAAAAAAAAAAAGTAAAATTGTTTACTTTGGCTGGTTGGGTTTTATTTGTCTGGGGTTTTGTTTAGGGCGGGGCTTTTGGGGGGTTTATTATTGAATTTTTTTGTTGTATTTTTTCCCTGTTTGCATATAAATCTGTTCACATCTGGTTCACATCAGAATAATTGTTATGTATGAAGTTAAATGTATATATATATATAATTAATTAACGGAGTCAATATTTATAACTCAGCACATTTCCAACCTTTTTTTTCCCTTTTAATTCATGTGTCTAGGGCTCCATTTTCTGGAATAACTGAAAAAAATTATCAGTTGTTTTAGTTCTCAGATGTAATTGATCATTTAAAAATCAACACATTGAGAAGGTCAATATGTATAGAAGTGCTGCAAACACCACAGGAACTAAGTGTCTTCCATCTGTCTAGGAATTATTCTTTTTAAGACAGTTTTTTTAAGAGAGGCATATTTCCTTTAAAACAGAAGATCTCCTGTGTAAGTCTCCTCTGCTATTCTTTCTCTTCAAAATCTTTTCTTACATAACCATTAACAAATCTTCATATTTTAGAGGGTCTGGCAAATATTTTCCTAGGCTGGCAAATTGCTTCTAAGCTGTGTTTCTCAACAGCACCAAATATTTGAGGTGACCAACATCCTCAACAGTGATTATTGCAGCAATGGAATATATAGGTCACTGATGAAACCAAATTACCTCGTTCCTTGAAACAACCATGCAAAGTTTTCTGAATATAACAGGAAACGAAAAAAGGCTGGAAAGAGATAACTGAAAAAAGATGGCACAATAAAGATGGCATGATCTTGAGCGACATAAAAAATGCCAAGAAGAAACAACTTGTTCAATAAAGCGACAGGACTGCAAAGAAAGTAGGCCCAGAAGTAAATAAAGGGTGTATTTAAGTTGTGGCTTGTTGTAGCAGGCTGTTGTAGAGGGGGAAAAGAACCCAACAAAATAACAAGGAGAATCTAAATCACAAGGATTCATGGATATGAGATCCCTGAGCTGCAAATTACTGGGGAGTAGGGGAATATTTTGTGAAAAGGTATTAGTCATTTCTCATACATACTACTTCCAAGGCAGACTGCTTTTGGCACAAATATATGAGATATTGAGCTGAATGAATCCTTAATCTACTTCCCACTATGGTCATATCCACATCAGGTTCACACACACCTTAATTTTAATGACAGGATTTTTAACTTCCTAAAAAGCCTATTATGCTCACATGTCAGAGGTTAAGATGAAATCACAGTGATTGATGAAGCAGAGCATAGCACTGACAAAAAACAGCTTTAAGTTTTACCCCCACCTCTTCAATAATCTATTTTTCTTTGTAAATATTATTGTTATCAAGATACTAACATCTCCTCCTGTTAAACAGCAACTCCTCCAAACTTTGTAAGTGTCAAATCTCCTTCTTCAGAAAACTCTGCTTAGTTTCAGGTGCTATTGACTGGTCATCCACACAGCTTGTGTGAGAGTGAGCAACAGAGAATGTGAAAGAGATTTAATGTAAGCTTCTTTTATATTTAACTGCATTTTATTAACAAGGTTGAAACGTAAATCTGCCTCCTTGATGTTTCTTTAAAAACTGTTCCAAGGACCTTTCAAGATTAAATTATGAATAGATGTTAATCCTAAAGCCAAAGAACGGAAAAGCTCTGCACGTCTTACACAGAGTAACAACCAACCCAGAAAATGCCAACTATATGTGACTTTCTAAGCAGCAACCAATATGGCTTTCTTTCTTCACCATACTGGGAAACATATTTACCACCAGTGATACACAAGCTACTTTAAAACTGTACAGAGAAACAACACAAGCTTCTCTTTCTGAAAACACCTCTAGCACAGAAAAGAGCTGTGTTAGTGGGAACTACATTCAACTGCCTAAAATTCCCTTTTAATGTGAAATGAGATTATTGGTGCAAGTGATCATTGGACAACCATGCCAATTGTAAATGGCAAGGCAAGACAGAACATCCAACTGTATAATGAGACTAAATAAACAGTTAATCAAGAGAATAATTGGAAGATGATGACATTAACAGATCCCCTGGTGTCCATTATGATATTATGAAATGTTGCTGAGCACTTACAGCTTTAAACAGCATGACAAACACCTGACTTTTACTCCCAGTTTTGTATGGCTTTCAAATCAGTTTACCATTCCATCCTTCAGTCCAATCGATTTTCAACCACATAATAATGATAATGTTGTGGTGCAGTGGTGTCTTGATCATGATAACATAATAAACTTGATTATGAATACGTAATTTAAAAGCACAAAATTATTTATGTTGCTAATACTACTACCTCAATAACCAAGCAAGAAAAACCAAAAGCCAGCTCAGATTACTTCAGCTATGTTGCCTATGACTACAGGAAGAAGTTTTGATGGATCTGGGGAGTGAAGCAATACATGTTCTTTGTGCTTCAAGGGAATTCACTTTGGACTAATGCCAGTCAGGTCCCACAAAAGGACTGCCCTTCAGGAGTTGGAGTAGTGTAGAGTTCACTCCTGGAAAGCATTTTCTGGTTTCATTATATTAAGAAATACAATGAATATATAAAAACATTTATGAAAACATAGAATTGAAGGACAATTTATGTTCTTAGACAATATTCTATGATGCAACCCAAAATACAGCAGCTGAGGAAAAATGGGACATTCATTTCAAAAGTTCACTCCTAAATGCACCTAATACACTAATGTAGATGCACAGGTAGTAATTATTTTAGATAAATTAGGCAGCAGATTATGGAAATCTGGAAAACACACAGAGAAAAATTACAGCTGGTGCTCCAATTTTCTATTTAAAGTGCTCTACAATTTATATTTTATATTCAAAATAGAAATGTAACTATAAAATAATGGCACATCATATTTCATCTTTGGAATATCCCAACAGAAAGGTGTTTGAGGAAGCATTGAGAAGTTTTAAGACTTCCAAAACGTCTCTAAATGTTTGCTCTGGGATGTGTATTTCATATTTACAACTTCATGAGATACTTACAAAATAATAAACCAAGAGCACATGGCCCAGAGTTTAACTCATAGCAGACACTCACACAAGTGTCCAGGGAAAGGAGAAATGCTTAATGACATGAAAATTATCAGAATTAGTGGGGAAATGGAATGTTAAGAGAGGAAGGAAGAAAGGAGAAGGAAAAATGTAACATTAGCAGAATATTGTTGCTTATCCCATTGATGGGATTTGTATAGTTCTACTAATTCCCAATAATTATTTTTTCTGAGGAAATTATATTCTTCTAGAGGAACAGTTTAAAACAGGCAGCTATCAAGATATAACAGGATGGTCATATAGCCTAAAGAAATTTCAGAACAGGGCTTCACCTGATAGAAATGAGTCTCTTACTACTTTTTGTGCTCAAGTCTGGATGTTATATTTGACAGAAAAATAATGGACATACTTTCCTTGACGACCTTAGTTTATTCTCATTTCTTTCTGCACTCTTCTATATTCTAACACTTCTAGAAACAGGAATTTTGTTGAAGAGGAGAGTGTGAAGACAATGTCCTTGCATATAGCCTCATTATATTCCATACTAATAAACACTAACATCATTATCATATTCAGAAAATTAACCTCTTTGTGAAACTCATCTGGTTAAAAAAATTCCTTTACTGAGATCTTTCACCACTGCATATGATATCCAGATTTAAAACACAAGAGATAAGAAGTAACCTGTTCATATCAGTATTCAAATATATATTTCATATATGCTATATCGATCAAGAGGAGAAAGATAATAAAGAATGATTAACAGTATCTCTGATTCAGAGTACCAGTCTTAATATACTTCCAGACTATTATCTGTAGCTATTGTAAGTATTATCTGTAATTTAAAACTTTCAGTCTGACTGGATATGTTTCATGATTCTTACTGGTTTTACTTTTGAAAATAAGCAAAATTTTCCAGAGTAAAATTAGTTAACACTGTCAATATAATTCCTCTAAAATTCTGAAGAACTTCAATCATTTTGATATCTAAGACTAAGAAAATTATGCCTTTTATTAACAGGCCAAGTCTGAATTAATATCCTTGGGATCAAAATTAGTTGGCCATATTCCCAAAGGATACTGCTACTCATTTGGTAAGGTTTAACTCTGAAAAGATGCTCCTGGTTGAGGGATTAATGAAGAACAATCAGCTGAACATGAATGCCAGTATAATTGAGGGAGATGCCCAATAATACATTTCCACATAAGGGCTTCTAAATGTTATGGCTAGATTCTTCACAAGGATACTCTAGATCTCAGCAGTAAGCCTATAAGTATATTTAAAGCCCAACAACAGAGAGCTGTTCACATCTCCTTTCAAAACTGGAGGCTGTGCCATAAATACAGCATTGTGATCATCCAACAGAGCCTTTTTCACCCCATATAGTGCTGTAGGAAGTGGATATATTGATAAATACCCATACAGATATGTATTGGATGAAGTGATTCTAAAAAGAACATTTCACAAGGCAGCATACTTAACACACACAGTTCTAGTTCACTCTGCTTTTATCAGGGGACTTGGACTACACTATTTCCAGAGGTCTTCTCCAAATCTAATCACACTGTGATTATAGTCTAAGATTTCCTACTGGTGTAACTATCACTGAAATATTCCATATAGTTTTTGGTGCAATCAATCCAAAGTTGCTGCTGAAAACTGGAAGTACTTCAAAACTGGCCACAGGCATGTCTTCAATTCAAAAATGCAAAGTGTTAGTAGGGTAAATTTAAGAATAAAGGTAAGGGGCACCTACATTACACCAGAGTATCTACAAGAAAACAGATCTAACAGGAAGTTTTTATGTCAATATTAGTGGAATTTGAAACTAGACATTGGAGAATAAAAATTATATTCAAATTATTTCTTTCAATCACTAGAGAAATTAGCCAAGATTGGATTCTTGGACACACACACACAGAAAATTAAACCTTAATCTGTATTTTCCTAGATATACTTTAGTTTAATTAGGTAATAGGAATTCTCTGATATACTTACATTATGCAGGAGTTTTGACTAAATGACCATATTAGACCCTTCTGGGTTTTAATCAATTATTTAAAGCTGTAATCATGTTTGCTGAGAGATTTCAGACCTTAATGTGCTATGAGATTCCCTTGACTTCTGTGGTCTTTGTACACCAAAGTGTTCATTCAAATATCTTCGAAAGTTTGGGGCCTGATGTACGGAAGAATTAGTTACAGCCAGAACCTGTGTTTTCTTTTCCTTTCTCACCAGTCTTATGGAGCTGAAAAACTGTGATTAAATATGTTATCCATCCTATATGTAACAACAGTATGTGTATTTTCCTGTGTGCCTCTGTTCCATTGGAGGTTATTGGTCTGTTAAAGTGTTCAAGTTCTCTTTGGCTCCATAGAGTATCTGTCTTGCTTTCAAAGTTTGAGAAACTTCTGAAAGCACCTTTTGATGATTTCCAAAGGTTGTTCATGGTATAATCCTTTGTTTTGATAAGGACTCCTAAGTTAGGAGCTAAGGCAGCTGGGCACAAAAGAATACACAACACACTTGTGACATACAATTACTGTAACAAGAAAAAATTAATATGACAGTATGGAAACAAAGTAGGAGAGAAGCTAAAGATAAAAATGCACAGACAAGAATACTTCAAAACAGTTCTCACTATCAGCCATATCTTGCTCCTACTTATTAGAGAGAAAGAGTTTGACCACTCCCCTTGGGAAACAGCAGCATCACATAGGACAACTGAATTCATGAACCCTCATTTCCATCACAGTTCACCATGTGCAAGTGTAAGGGAGTAAATTCAAGGCAGCACTAAAACACAGTTATGCTTTAAATCTTAGCTTAAGGTTCACTATTTGTTACCCTGAATACAAGGTGCAGATGAAGGAGTTGATTTACACTTAATACTGTGGCATCTCTATAAACTCATCCATTTCTTCTGATTTTCACTTCAGATTCTACAGTTTCTCCACACAAATCACAGCACAGAACAAATAGCCAAGTTCCTGCACATGTACAGCACATACAAACACAAACCCCAGAATAATAACCTATCCAACTGACTACCTGCAATACCCAAGCTGGTTAATTTAAAGTTATCCCTCCATTAGTCTACAAGTTGTAGTTTAGGCATTGGCTTTGTTCATTATTTGACACAGAATAACCTTTGCAGTTAGGACTTTCAGACAACACAAGGCATAGAATCAGAATATCTTGAGTTGGAAAGGATCCACAAGGATTATCAAGTCCATCTCCTGTCCCTGCAGGAGATGACAGCCCCAAGAAACACACCATGTGCCTGAGAGCATTGTTCAAATGCTTCTTGAAGTCTGACAGGTTTGTGCTGTGACCACTTCCCTGGTTCCAGTGCCCAAACACCCTCTGGGTGAAGAACCTTTTCCTAATTCCAACATAAAACTCCCGTGCCACAACCTTAGACTATTTCCTCAGGTCCCATTACTGGTCACAAGGAAGATGCAGACTGCAATGAAGTCTCCCCCTCAGTCTCCTCTTATCTAAGCTGAACAGACCAAGTAGCCTCAGCTGCTCCTCACAGAGCTTCCCCTCAAGGCCCTTCACCATCTTTGTAGCCCTGCTTTGGATGCTCTCTAATGGCTTTATATCCCTCTCATATTGCTATGCTCAAAACTGCCCTCAGGACTCGAGGTGAGGCCACCCCAGTGCAGAGCAGAGCGGGACAATCCCCTCCCTTGCCTGGCTGGTGATGCTGTGCCTGCTGCACCCCAGGACACGGATAACCCTCCTGGCTGCCAGGGCACTGCTGCCTCACATTCAATTTGCCATCAACCAGGATCCTCAGGTCTCTCTCCACAGTGATGCTCTCCAGCTTCTCATTTCCCAGTTTGTATGCACATCTACAGTTGACCCATCCAAGGTGCAGGATCTGGCTTTGCCTTCCCTAAAATCTCAATTTACTATCATCTGCGCACTTAATATTCTTTTGAGTCCTGCATCCAAAGCATTTATGAAGATGTCCCTAGTCTGATGTCACCCCATTCACTGTAACCCTTTGTGCCTCACCCCTGAGCCAGTTGCTCACCTATCACACAGTGTGTTTATCCAGCTGTGTGCTGGACATTTCGTCCAGAAGGATCATGTGAGAGACAGCATCAAAAACCTTGCTGAAATCCAAAATGATCACATCAGCTGACTTCCCTTCATGAACCAGATGGGTTACCTTGTCATGAAAGTAAACCAGGTTTGATAAGCAATACTTCCCCCTCATGAACCTGTACTGGCTGTGACTAATGACTGTGATGTTTTCCAGTAACTCCCAGAATGATCTCCATGATTTTCCAGGCACTGAAGTGAGACTTAGCAAGCAGCTACAGTAGATTCTTTGTGTAGGTGCCAACTACATTTTTGCTACCACTTGACTTTTCTCCAACTGCATCCATTTCATCCAAGCTCTGAAGGGAAAAAGAAAGGAAAAACAAGCCAAAAAAGGGAGATTAGCAGTTAAGTGAAAAAAGATAAATAAACAAAAGGCTACTGGGTGGGTCCTCCCATTGGCATAGAAAGCTTATGATTTATGGAGAACTGTCAAGCTGAAAAAATCATAAATGTTTAATGTTTATTATAATGACAATTTTAGTTGCCTTATTTTTTAAAACTTGAGAGATCACAAATACACAATTTGTAAAATAATAGAAGTTAGACTCTGCTTATAACAATTTACGAGCAAGCTTTTTACTCCTTAGCATACCCCCTAATGAGCAATGCATTTGTCTCTTATAGCTTAAATGCAACAAATGTAAGGAATCTAAAACAGGCATCACTACCGTTCTCTTAAAGAAACTGTCATGCCAAAGAAAAATCCAAACCTGAAAATGAATTTTTTTAAAAGAAAAATTGAACACTTCTAAAGCTGTTTGAAGTTCTAGAGATGAGGTGCACCTAGATATATAAATATGCATGCATGTGTATATGTGTATACATATGTAGATGCACACGTATAAACACACCCATGCACATGTATACTACTATGTACTTCTACTCAGATGCAAAGTGTCCAGTGAATGAGACCTTTATGCAATATGCATGCCCTGCAACAAAAGGCATGTAAATCATGTCCTCACAGATCATACACTGCATCCCTCACCCCATCCCTTTTTCATTCCTAGAAAATCAGAGAAAGAGATTTAAAAACCATAACTTAAACTGAGTGTTCAATTACAGGCTACAAAAGAACAGTTTATAAATATCTTCCATGAGCACTGGTTTACTGGTGCTGGTTCAGTGAACTGCCTGGACACTGTAATCCCTTTTTTAATCTCTGTTACTTACTGCTTTTGAAAGACTCAAAGTAGCATTCAATATTCTTATTCTTATATTCTTATTACAGAGCAACATTACAACAGTACGAGTTGGGGGAAATAAAGGTTAGCAAAACTTTTTTTTTTTTTTTTGAAGTGGCACATTTTGGGTGTTATTCAAGCTAAGATTCCATTACAAATTCTAGTTGCAATCTCTTAATACAACATAATTAGAGGATCTTCCTAATCTGGAAAACTAAATCACATAAATGGATTACAGATCAGTTTTCAGATGACCAAAAGAAAAAAAAAGGTTCCCACAAAGAGAGTAAAAGCTGTCAGATGGCTAAAACACAGCAAACCAAACCACATTTCCTGAATTATCACCTTTACTCTCATGAAGTAAGCTGATTATTGGTTTAGACATGTTTTAAATATCAGATTTCTCTAAGTCGTCTTTGCACCTATTAAAATTTACACCCTACACTGTAGAAATTTTAGCAAATAAAGGTATCAAAAAATATTTTTTCCACTAATCCTTGCATAAATATAACAATTGTAAAGCCAACACTAACTGTGGTAAGGGATTCTCCTAGTCTGTCTCTCAGACTATTGTCCAAATAATGGAAATATTCTGGGCTGAATAAAATCAGGACTTTTTTAATGTTGTTATGCTCATGACCATTATTCAACTATTAATTTACCGTTAAGAATTCAAGTGTGCATCACAGTAAAGTGAAAACTCTTTCCTTTATTGTAACCATGAAGATTGTTTGTCTTTCTAAATCTATTTGCTAACAATGTAGATCATAAGAATGCATATCTACTCCAAAAACTATTTTCTAATCACTTCAAAAATATTTTGTATACTTAGCATACAAAACCTAAAAGAAGTAATCTCAGATGTTTAGGTGTGAATTAACCACTTGCATAATTTTTTGAAGGGTATGTTTAATAAAATACTAACTCTCTATGTGTCTTTTTTAATTATCCTGCACTAATAAGATTTTTTTTAAACATTTTGTATGATACCTGTAATAATAATAAGCATCAAAATATCATACCTTTATTTTGTTTATTTTTAAAGAGAAAGAGCAATTTACTCATATAAAAATATAATTTTGCCCCAAGTGAAGACACTGATGAACAGAATACATCAATACATAATGAAAACAATCAGGGAGACACTGAGGCGTTAGATTTCAATATACACAGCAACAGACAGAAAAGCTGTGACAAAATAGAGAAAAAGAACACGGCATATCAATCATTGTTTTACTAAAGTTCATATGGAGAACTTTAAAAATAAGGAAACTTATTAAAAAAGAAATCACCTGTACAGCTAAAAAATTAAGTACTCACAGATGGCATAAAATCCCTGAAAGTAATGATACTGGAGGCACAGCATGCAACTGAAGATTTGAGAAAGAGTGGAAGCTGACTTAGATACATATGGGATTTGCTATTATTAGCAGATTTTTTCCCATTTTTTCATGCTCTAAATAGACTATAGTAACTTACAATTGTTTGCAAGATCTACCTCTTAGGAACCCAGCTGCAGCTGTTATTCACTGCATACCTGTTTCATTATAATATGAACTTCAGAAGGAAGGATGAAATATATCAGAGCAAAAACAGAGGTACATGTAAAAGGAAGGTTCTCCCATGAATGACACTGTGCAAAAGAGATCATACTAGCTTCTCAAGTATGATCTCTTTCAACCTTTCCCACCTTTTCTTAGAAGCAAGGAACCTGTGTCTTCAGAGCAGAGGCTCAAATTATTCACAATCTGAATCATGCTTTCCCTTCCTCTCTGAATCATCACAAAAATGTTTATATGCTTATTTTTACAGATATCACTTGCTTACAGTGCTTCAGCTCATTTTAACATATACTTACAGAAAAAACTGCTATGGGGGAACCATTCTGAAGACATAATGAGGAATTAGTGATCCTGAGGTATATGCTGACCCAGCTAAGCCTCCCCAGCTAGAACCCATATGTCATCCCTAGTGGCCGCCGAATGACCCCATGCTCTGTCCTGTCATGGTAGCTTGCAGGTGTTAAAAGAGGATGTTATATACAGATGGTCCTGTCTGATGTTCTAACACGTATCACATGTCCTTCGTGGACATTTCACACTTTTTAGATCACAAATTAATGGTTTTATTGTGAAGGAAAGGACCATTTCTAACTGATAAATTTAATGGTGAGGAAGAAAACTATAAAAGCATGGCAGGTGGTGAGGTGTGTTGAACCTCACCACGGGCAGAAATTCTGTGCAGCATGTCATGGACATCTTGAAGAGGTCTGTCTGATCCTGACATGCCTCAGGGGTTCCTGGCATCAGAATTGACATAGGATTAACTCATTAATGCCACTTTCTAATTATTCAGTAAATAGCACTAACCACTTTTATGTTTGAATCATTTTTCTTACCAAGACCCAGAAAAAACAAGTATGAAAGAACTGTAAACAACAAGACACTGTATTTAAGCACAAAGAAACAAACCTCCTGTTTAGTTAATGACAGAAAACAGACACAGTAAAAAGTGGATTACTTTCATGGCCTCCATCAGTAACTTTGCAACTCACATTTTTATGAGACAGGAAGTGCTAGCAACATCTAGTATTTAGTCCAATCCAATTTTTAACTTTACTATTGCATGCTTCATTGCAATGATGCCTTCTTTCTCCTGCCAGATTGAGACTCTGTTCCTATAAGGTGAAGTACATGCCCAATACCTTCGTCTCTCCCGATATTTGTTTCTTCCTCAGCCTTTTAGCCACCAAACTCTAGTGGACATAAAAGGGAAGTAAAAGGATGATAAATGAAGTATAACTTTCCTTTTATGAGGCAGAACACTGCCAGTACAAAGCTAAACTTATAAAAGAAAGGCTATAAAAAGCAAAAGTAGAACAAATAAACCTACTAAAAAAAAAAAAAAAGCCTCATTTCCATGACAACAGAAGCACATCACTAAGGGCCACTAAACTTCAGAACTTTTTTCTCTAATAGACAGGACATTAACTGTACTTTTTCTTTTTTTAAGCAGAAAAATTCTTCCTCTGGAGTCTTCCCATAAACAAACTGACAAGGGAACACAAGGAAAATGGTTACTCTTGAAATGTAAGAAAAAAAGCCTCACTAAATGGTACCTAAAGGAAAGAAACAGTTACTGTGTGCAATGCTGAACATATTATCTCTCAGAAGTCCAAAAATTATTTATAAAACTATCACAAAGCTACAAAATTCTCACACACACATTCTATTTGGCTTTATGAAGTTAATTTACAGAACAAGTCCATATAATTTTGCTCTTAAGAGACTGTTCTACATTGTTATTTTTTTATATATATATATATCTATGTGTATGTATATATGTATAAAATTCCTTCTTCTTTGTTGATTATACATAAGCAGCCACAACCTTTTCATGGCAGCCTCAACATTTTACACATTTAAGTACACACTTATGTTATAAAGATGGAAACAGGATCAGTCTCCCCTAACAAGCAAAATATACCAGTCTATCATTATAATTGTATTTATACTGTCCCTATACAGAGATCCTTGTTCTGAGCAAAATTATAGTTTTAGCTTTACCTATTGAAACAAATGATCCCTTTTTTAACACTGTTTAGAAAAATAAAAATAAAGAAATAAAATCAGCTTCTTCCTACTGTTATTTCTGTCTTGTTCTTCTCCACAGCTTTTCCCAGCTTAACCAAATTCCAGAATTTCAGCTATATATCAGGTTCATTAGCTGGACAACATCAGCTGGACCCAAGCTGACTGCTATATCTTTCTAGTACCACAATTTCAGGGCCCAATCCAACTTCATCATTGACAGCACCTCTTTACACCTTACCAATGTCATCCACAAAAAAACATATCTCACTTCACAATTTTCTAATTTCTTGTTCTTTCATTTTCTATCATATCAACTAGGATTTCCAGAATTCATTCCTATCTCTTCCTTGCAAGGTGACCACTTTAAATGATTTCCCCTTCCTTGATTTTGTCCTAATTTCAAAAATAAAATTCACTTCTTCAGCTACTCTAAAATACTAGTAAGTGATCATAAAATGCAGACACTTAAAAAAATGCTGGCAAGGTGCATTGCTAAACTTGAAAAACGATATATTCTAGGTCAGAGTTGTTATCATGCTCCACTTGAATAGATTATCAACGACTACTTAATACATGACAACTTTTAGAAACAAACCACCTTATTGCTACATCATTATATTATATTGCTATGTTATATTTTAAAAACTCTTTTCAAGCCCTAACAAAGCATCAGAGTCATTAGCAGAATATTTTTAGCTGACTACTTTTTCTGTCATCTAATTAGACCAAAAGTCATACCTCATCTTTCCAAATGGACTCTGAACAGGGAGGATAAGCAATGCTACAGCAGAATAAAGACTGAAATAGCTTCCTAACTAAATTATAATTAAGAGATTCAGAGAGAGTTAAAGAAAAGAATGTTTGAAACTGATTATTAAGCCAAAACGATTTTGGAACATAAAAAGACAACATGTTCAAATCCACATACTATTCCATAAAGACAACCAGGAGATACAGGGTTGCTGAGGAACTGGATCCTCAACCTGAAAAACTGAGCATCTAGTAGCACATCAGCTAGAATTTACTGTATGAAAATAATTTTTATAGATGATCCAACACAGATATACATAAGTCTATTATAACTGTTTCAATGTCTGGATAAACTTTGCAAATACTTATTTAGATTTTTTAAAAATTCATTATTTCCCTATTTCTACTCTTTAAAAACATTCTTTTATTTACATGTATGTGTTTTATTTTTTTACACATATGCAACCAACTTAGTTATAAACTAAGACTAAAGAAATTACAGATCTCCTTCTTTATTATCTCTTATTTAAAGTGTTTGTGTGAGTGAGTTATGAGAGTTTCTTCAGGGCATTTTTTCTGCTTCACATTTGTATGGACAGTCCAATATCTGCTTCCTTTTTTTTCCTCTCTAAAACACAGTCCCAATTTTGTTGACTGACTAGCACAGCGCCTGCAGCTATCTCTACTGAAAAATTGTCAAAACAAGCTATCTGGTGACTCTCAAAAACCTCTTTGTAATGCAGTATTTTGTGAAACGCTCATAGCAATACAATTTTAGTAGCTAACTTCTTTTCTAGCTGTCCAGCTTGCCCTGATTCTTGGGCAAAACAGTCCTCTTCCTCCATGCTCAATGTCCAGAGTTGTGTTGTTTCTAAGCAGCTGTTCACTTTCAATAATCTCCTATTGGGCCCAATGACATCCTATTCTGGAATCTTCTGTCCTGTTTAGGACACCATCATGAACTGTGATGGATGCATGCACTTCATTTTTGTGTTCACCCCTTAGTACCTGTAAGCTGTGTTTTTGTGAGTATGGCTGAGCTACTGAGGAAGGGCTATTTGCCTTGCTTGTGCTGCTGCTAATGATGACAAATGCAAGTTTTGGGGAGCAAAAAGATTGTTTTGAAAAGCAACTCCTCGCCTTCATTTGGAAAAAGCATACAGAAGGCAGCAAAGAAAACCAAAAAAAGGCAGACCTGGGGCAGGAACACACCACACACCAAAAACCACGTGAACATTTCCCAGGGAATCCACAAAGGACTGAATTGATTACTACAATCAAGAATGCTGGTGAAAGATGTTGGACTAAAAAGTGAAGAGGAGAAAAGGATTCATCACCTTAACATTTAACAGACAAGAGGTCTGAATTTCTATTTCAAAAGCAACCACATTTCAATTTTGTCCCAGTAAATGACATATTTAACTCTGTAAAGTGTCCATACTTTAAGAAGTGGTACTCTGGTAGAATCCTGTCAAATGAACTAAACTGGAATACACAATGCAAAGACCTCCCAATCTCCTACACTCAAGTAAGGCCTGAATTTACACACGTTTTCCTCTGCAAGAAGTGGAGGAGGGAATGGGGTTATTGGGGGAAAAAAAAGAAAACAAAAACAAACAAAAACCCCAAAAAAGCAAACAAACAACAACCCAAAAAAGCCAAACAAAAACAGACAAACAAAAAAGCCCACATAAACTGTAGAATAAACATTTTCAAGACAAATATTTGTTTGATTTTCTTATTAAGTATCAAGCAAAAAAACAAACATTTCAAATATTTTGTATAAGAATTATTTTAATTCTTAAATTATAATGATTTATCATATCTGGGTTCAATTTTCTACTAATAGCATAATACTACATCTTTTTTTCTACCTGTTACAGAAAAAAGCAATAGCAAATCCTGCAGTTTTATGAATTGGAAAAGGGTCAAGACTAAGGCATTTGTCTAAGACAGGACAGTAATGTGATGTCCTCCCACAAATTTTTCTTAAAGCTTACATGAAAAGAAATAGAAGACTATACTAGAAAACATATAGGTTTAACCCAAGACAAAAAAAAAAATTATAAATGAACTTTTGGTTCCATCAACACATTTTTCCCCTATTTGGTCATTTTCTGAAAGGACTGCCAGGGTGGAGGACTATCCCCCATAGTCTTGTCATTGCCCTGCTAACTACTTCTTTCCAGTGATATATTCCACTACAATTGTCGTATTTTCTGTTATACTTCCATCATGAAGGAAAAGATGTCACTAAAAGTGGTGTAACAGCTTGCAAATACACTGAGAGAGAACTGCCGAAGCTCTGTCAATTGTTACTTTAAGAGACACAACCCTGAAGACGTGTGTTGGGGAGCACAGCTGTGAGAAATGAATACACCTCCTTTCACTCCTTCTCACTGACATCAAACAGAAATGAGAAAGGGAAGTCGACAGAGGTCACACACAAATGTGAAGAGATCTGTGGAAACATCTCTGGATTCTAATCCAGACTGACAGTTTTCCTATTCTTTACTAGTGTTATGTACAATGGACACATAACTCCTGCTTCAAAGTCAGAATAACCCTCTCTTTGAATGTTTTAAGGACAAAATTAGTAGGCCTCATTCCAGCCTCCTGAACCAAAGTACACAAGAATCAACAATCTTGGGCAAGTAGTAGTTCAAGACAACATGCTAAAAAAATACAGCAAAAATTCCCCAAAGTAAATGGAATCATTTCTGTAATTCTCTTAGAATTAGCACATCTATTATATGTATGACCTCAGGGAAATTATTAATATCAATATTAATGTATACATTTATACTTTTGAGACATTGTAATATGTGGATCACAAAGAAAAGGAAGGCAACCTTCCACCAAGTGGAAAAATTGTTTTCTATAGATGTTTCATTGGCTTGGATATTTAACTGTGGTTGATATAATCACACATTTACTTTCACAATATCAATTAGATGTGTATTTATCTATTTCTAAATCTGATTTTTTCATGCCTTTTCTGTTGTAAAATTGCACAGATATTAATTCTTTTATCCATATCCTTCCCCAGTTAAGCATACATGTCAGACCTCAAGGTTTATTTCTGCAACAGAAATTTCAACATCATTTATTATCTGGTATAATTTTTCTCTATCAGCTCTTGGAGAAGAACACTGCCACCAATCCAGACAGTAAGAGGTAAGATTTCTAAAGCAGCCACAAGGTAATGCTGCAGAGCCCTTAAAATGGATAGAAAAGCACTGTGTCCTCTTGGGTCTCAGAATAGGATAGGTCTCCAGGCCCTTCCTCACTAGAGCTGGAGAAAGCAATGGCAAAAATGATCCTCTTGGAGACAGAACAAAGGCATCATTGCACAATTGACATTTCCAGGGAATTCTAAACTATCTTTTGGTGGTGTCCCATGGTGGTATAGGTCTTGGGCAATGGGAGAGAAATAATGGGTAATAGATGAAACAAGAGACAATTCACATTTGAGGAATGGTCGAAACATTTAGAATTCCCATGAAGTCTCCTTCCAATAGCTACTGAGTATTTGCAGAACAATGCACCATAACACAGTCCTGTTCCTGCAAACCCTCTACTGCTACTGCAGACCAAGTTATTAAAAGCCAAAACACACATGGTTGGGCTTGGATGGTGCAGAGACCCCAGTGTCGCAGAGGCTCACACACTGTACAGCTTATGCGTTGAAGTCCCACAGGTTTTACCTCTTGAGATTTCAAATTTTCAACCACACGTGCAAGCAGTCAGAATTGACATAGTAACCAAAGGTGAAGTCTTGGCTCTGACAAAATCCTGAGATAGGATTCCAACATACTAGTCATGTCAACTATTTTCAACTCATACCAGTTCTACAGCATGTATGCACAGTAGGCTAATAAAATATTGACAAACCTCAGCTTTTAAAGATTTGAAAAAGCATCAGGTTTTCCTGATGTGTAATCAATCCCACTTATGCATGCCCATTCATGGGGGCTGCATCATTGCAAAGGCAGAGAACGAGCACAACAGCCACTAGGAAGTTGTCCCAACACAAGATTACATGTACCATTAAAACTCTGCCTGGTCAAACACTGGCCTGAAAAAACATTTTGAACTTTCAGCCATGTTGTATTGAAGAGACTAAACAACTTTCTAGTGTCAAGTTTTTGTTTATAATATCGTACTTCAGAATGTGACCATCTCAGAACTTTTCTTTCAGGCTAAAACGTGCACTGCATTCTCTGGGTGTTTCATTATAATCAGTGATTTTATATTTTGTTCCACATCTCTGGAAAAAAAACGTAAAGAGTTTATAATCAACTCCCTCAGCGTACCACTTAAAATACACCATATAGGTGCCTATATACCCTTTAAAATGAATTTGGGAGCCATCAACCAACTTCTACTCTATAGTGTATCATTTTAAAATTGAATCACATTTTTAAGGACACTGATTTCCAACATCCCCTGTCTGCTTTTAAATACATCATTACATTAATTTTGTCAAGCAAGATCTACTTTCCTTTAACCCCACTTGACTGCATTAATTATTTTTGGTTCTTTCAGTTTCTGATTAATGAAGTCTCATAAGAAATATTTAATCTCTTGACTAAGCTCAGAATCATACTGATAAGAATAGAAATACTTATTTCTTTCACCCCATTCTTTTCCAATATTAGAATTCTTATGCCAAGAAACTACTACTTCTGTTTCACAAGGGTTTTTTTTAAAAACCTAACAGAGTTGGTTCTTAGAACTAAAAAGCTTTTGCAGACTGTTCTTATATCTCTTCAGGATAAGAGAGAAGTGACAAAAGGCACATAAATAGAATGCGTGTTTTGACAGTTAGGAGGGAATCTAAGTATTACTTCTTCCAAACATGGAGAATGAGACTAGAATCATAGAACGAATCCATAAAGCTGAAAATTATTAATAGGGTTTAAAAAAAGTGCATCATCTGCTGAGACTACTCAAACATCAACTAAAAGATACATTTTTGATAGTATATGAAATAGATTGAAGGCAAAGTGTTGGACTTTCAGAGATATCTGACTACATAAAATATAGCATAATCTGTGACACTAACCCTGCTGCCAACCAACATTTACAAACTTTAGGATCTTCTCCAGCATTTGGAGCTGCATATATTTCATGACCAGCTCACTTAGTTAAATTCACAGAATCACAGAATGGGTAATGCTGGAAGGGACCACATCGGGCTATCTGGTCCAACCTCCCTGCTCAAGCAGGGTCATCGTAGAACACATTGCACAAGGACTGTGTCCAGACGGTTCTGGAATATCTCCAGTGAGGGAGACTCGACAACCCCTCTGGGCAACCTGTTCCAGTGCTCAGTCACCTGCACAGTAAAGAAGTTCTTGCTAATGTTCAGGTGGAACTTCCTGTGCATCAGTTTCTGTCCATTGGCCTCTTGTCCCATTGCTTGGCACCACCGAGCAGAGCCCGGCTCCATCCTCTTGGCACCCTCCCTTCAGATACTGACAGACATTGATGAGGTCCCCTCTCAGTTTTTTCTTCTTAAGGCTGAACAGGCCCAGGTCCCTCAGCCTTTCCTTATCAGAGAGACGGTCCGGTCCCTTAATCATCTTTGTCACCCTTTACTGGACCCGCTCCAGAAGTTCCATGTCTCTCTTGTGCTGAGAAGCCCAGAACTGGACACAGCACTCCAGATTCAGCCTCACTAGGGCTGCAATTACTCATCCTGACAATAAGTCCAACATGTAGAAATCAGTAGGTAAGTATCAAGGTATTTAAAGCACATCTGTATTTTCAAGTGTATGGTCAGGCCAATTGTTTCTGGTGAAACCATTCAATTCATACAATTCACATTACCTTACTGAGTTGAAGACATAATGGAGAGAAAAATAGTTTTTTCTGTGACCATTCTATTGAATTAATAATGCAATAAAAACTGCTCTTGATAATGATAAAAAAATTTAAAATCACATACACACCTAGTATTATCTGCAATAGTAAAAACTAATTAAACAATACAGTCATTAGAAATAAATTAATTTTGAGACTTGATCTCATAAACCTGAGAGGCTTTGGGGGTTTGGATTTAAATTTCAAAAGCACATATACACTATCTTTTATTTCCCCAAATAAAATTACATACTAAATTAGAGTAACAGAAAATCCTCTTTATGAAGGAAGCCCAGCTTTGTGTTATGCAGCTGATACTGCCTCAAAGAAGAGAGAATTGAAGTAATATTAACATGAAGAAAGTTAAAACACTGATGCCACATCTTTAATTCAGTAGTAATGCTGGATGATGAGATCTGCTGATAATTCTGAGAATTTAGATATTATGAATAGAAACACTGTGGAAGTTCCATGTCTTGAAGTGTTACAGTGTTATTTTATCCTAATAAATTAGCATGTTAGTTAAAGAGGCCATGTGATTAATATGCAATATTCTGCTAAGTGAGCTCTTAATTAGGCTAACAATTTAGAAGACACAGGAAATAAAGGAATTAATTTAGCGCTTTGTACATGATGAAAATTAAAAGTTAATGCTATTCATGCATTGAATAAAAGTGAAGCCAGATGGCATAACCTGTGAAAATAGGAGACACAAAATTTTCATTTTCATGAAACTGTAATGTGAGCAGTATCTTGTCTACTAATTAGCAGAACCTGATGATCCCACTTCCAGTATATGTAACATATGTAACATATGCACTTCAGCATATGTACAACTTTCTATAATAAATATTGATAAAGATACCATACTATTTATTTGATCTTTTTCTCTGGAAGTTCTTATAGAGCATTTGAAGAAGTATACAATATTGTTAAGTTCCTATTCAGCCAGGAATGTTAATTACATGGAAAGCGGAAGCAAACCACAACATTTTTCCAGTTATAATGTGGCATTGCCTAGAAATTCAGTGAAGTAGCACAGACCTTTGGACCATGCCCCAAAGTACTTTTATTTCAACCATTAAAATGAATGCCCTCTCACAAAAAGGAGTAAAACAGTAATGCATTGACATATCCCCTGAAACAGGCACAAAAATAAAAAAGCTAGGCAGGGGTGTGGGGCATCAGTGCAACAAAATGGTAAGAAAGGAAGTAAGCTTAGAAAGGTCCGAAGATTAGTAACAGAGATTCGATATTCCTAACTTTACTATGACACTCAGCCACTTGGTGATCTCAGACTCAGAACAAGTTGGCACTATAACATGAAACTCAGTGCAAGACCAAACCTCAGTCATTTTTGTTACTTTATTTGCATCTCTCTTTTCAAGATAAATTACTGTACTTAATCACTTAATAATTACTACCTGTCCAAATCCTCACTTCTCAACTTCTACACCTTCTGTAAGCATGAAATAAATTATCTGGACTTAGAAAACTTGTTATGGTGTTAATTGGAGTTGTTTCACCTCAAGCTACACTCATTTCTGATTTGGTGACTGTTAGCCTAACAAAAATAACATTGAAATTACAGGCTCCAAATCCATATCTCCTTATATCTCTATACTAAGTAAAACTACATGAGGAATTTTCTCCTCATAAACTATGGCAAGAATTATATGTCATCTAAATAGATACTTGTTATTCTATTGCCTCTCATAAGAATATGTCCATCATATAATACTCATATTACTCATAATACTCATCACATTGATGTACAGTAATTTGCACTAACAAGTAGAAGCCAAAAATTTCAATCGGAATCCACATCACACCCTTTTGGTGGAGATGGTTGGACCACATCTGCAGTAATGAGAAACGTTAGTTATAACTTCTTGGTGTGAATGTTGTGACACACAAGCCCTTAGTCTATTACAGAAAATCTAGAGAATCAAATGTTTGGACATTTGTCTCACTGTTCTACCCCTAGGACTTCTGTGAGCTGTACCATAAGCAAAGATTAAAAATATATTTAATTTTCTATTAAATGGGTATGATTAGGTTTCAACATCGCCATTTCTAAAAATCACAACCATTATGAAATCAGAATTCCATCTCATGTTTTGAATGCTCTCCTTCAGAAAATACACATTTTCCCATAGTTCTCAAAGTTCAAAAGACCATCTACTTAGTTACAACATTAAAAAAGCCAAATTATCAAACAAAACTAGATCTAGAGATTTAGTTAGTAACACCAAACTTCAGACTGAAAATAAATACTTGTGTTCAAGGTAGAACACAGTGAGCCACAGTGTAGGAAGCAGATTAAGCCACATCATCTGTCTAAAAAGGATTTCTGACACTATTTCTACAGGCTCCTGCAAATTCTGACCTAAAGAGACTATCAAGCAATGAATCAAGACAAATTATGAATGCAATATTAATTGCAGCTTTTTGCAGCTTTTATTTCCTTTTTCACTTCATACCTTTGGTAGGCTTAAGTGTAAGAATAATAGAAAAACCTTTTCCAAAAGTGAAATAAAGCTGTAATACAAAACAATAAAAAAGTCATTATGGTTCCAACAACCAATCTGAACCCTAAAGAGTTACATCTTTGTTTAGTTATTATCGCAGCAATTATCCCTTCTAATTCAGTGTGCTCTATTGTGTTATCTCCACCAGAGATGATTACATAATCACTGAATGAGTACGTTAGTTGGTGTAGCAAAAGATATTATTAACTGTTTTCAACTGGTTTGCAATGTTAGTTGTGTTTATGTTAATTGTTATTTAAATTCATCTATTACTGAACAGTTTATTAGACTATTATGCAGTAAACCTTGCTTTGGTGGATATATGAAAATAGCATTTTACAATTAAATTCCAGTGTAAGTTAGATGCTTTAACTTAAGTGTCTATCTGCTGATCCACTTCCATTACTGTATATCAGTACTGGGAAAAACAATCACCTCACATTCCAATTTCAGTTATATCCATCATATCTCCACATTTTGGAAGCCAAATAAGGACCTGCCTTTAATCCACAGTAACGGTCTTACTGTGTTTTATGTTTAATATTAACAAATACCATTTGCCCATCCAGAACTTAAGAGGTGTAACTTTCTGCCAAATTTAGGGTAACTTTTGTTACCATAAGTTAAGGAATACTAATTTCTGCAACATTAAGGGGTCTTAACCTGTGTAAGATAATTAGTTATATGGGACAGAGAGTTTAAATTATCATGTCAGCCTGAACATACCTGGAATTATGACACCATTTTTATGTGCATCTTGATTTATCTTCAGGTCTTCAGTGTCCAACTGCTTAGTCATTCCAGTTCCTAGATTTCTCCTGAGAGTGATCTACAGTTAAAAGACCACCACTTTCCCCCTCATTCACTAGCACTGAAATATTATTTGTTAGCTTCGCTAAATACAACCCAAAATCTAACGTAGCTAAACTAAAATCTAACCATATCACCTACCATGCTATTGGATTAAGGATAATGGTGAAAACCTATAATTACTATGTCTTTATCCATGCTATTATAGTAAGGCCATCAGCAGACATTAGTACATCAAGGATATCAACCTCTAGGGCCCAAAACAATTTTGTTACTGTAAATATTGAGAAATTAAGACACAATAACTGGAAGAGAGGAATAGAGGTAACATTAAAAATGGGAAGCAGAACTGTAAAGATTAGATGTAGCAAGAAAAATAACACTATTTAAGATTAAATCTTGAAAAATAGATTATTATTTTATTCAAATGCATGTAACTGTTATATATATATATTTATAAAATACATATGTACATACAAACACACATGTATATATAACATCCAAACAGGTGCACACACAAGTAATGTTCATTCTTTTAATAGAAATATTTATTATGAGTAAATCCAGTGATATAATAAAGAGCAAAGAGGACCGCACTTTTTGGAACCACAAACAACAGCTTTCAAAAAGCACTAAATGAACTGAGTAAGAACAGAAGCATACCCTTTATGATCTTAATATTCATTAAGACATTTGCTGCCAAATAAAATAGCTGAATGATTCCAGGCACAGAAATATTTTCAAGGTCTATTAATAACTTGATGAATGTTATTCATCTAGTTAATGTCACTCAACTGATTTTCATTCAAGCTGTCACCAGACTAATTGTAAAAAGAAACAGTATAAGCCAAAACTGCATGGAATAATTATTCAGATGCATGAATCTATGGCAAAGTAGCCTATCTTACACAATAGGGTGGGCCTTAAGTATTGAAAACGCATGTAGTATCTATAAATTTTCTGAAAAAAATTTAATTATACTGCATTTCAGGATGCTGCACAGAATAACACAAAGGAATTTTATTTGCATGAGAAATCTGTGATTTTTATGTGTTAGTGTTGAATTATGTCATGGTAACATAAAACTACCAGACCATACATCCAGTGCCAGGCTTTGGGCATTGAGGATCACTGTGGCTAGGGACAGTGTTAGAAAGATGGGGTATTTTACTTCTTTAGATGTACAATATTTGTTTTTATATCTGGCATATACTGTGCAATTCATCCCTTTTATATGGGCTATTCAGAGTTGGACTTCATGATCCTTGTGGGTCCTTTCCAACTCAGAATATTCTGTGAAATCTTTGGAATCTGTGGATTCAACTTCTGTGACATCTCCACAGATAATATCTGAGTTTTAGGGCAGGTTCAAACTTGTAATAAAGCTAAAGCTATTTTCAGGTCTTTAGAAATCACTTAGCTTGCCCTTGTGCACTACAGCGTGCACAAACCTGGGTGTTTATCACAGCATGTTATGTCCTCAGTAACACATCTACCAGGGAGCAGCTGTCCATTTTTGTTCCAGTTCCAGTATGTACCTATGGCAATCCAGACTGGCACTATTCTCCTCCCCCACAAGTCTTCTGTCCAAACTAAATATGTAACAAAAGAAAGCCCCTTTTACAGGGGAATTTCACATTTGCAGATGTTAAATTTAGAAAAGATCCATGGAAAAGCACTGGAACACAGAAGAGGACTGCTTACTGTGTTCTGTATTACTATCACCATGAGAAAAAGGGCATGAAAAGCACTGCCTTTTGGGGGATCATCCCCTATGACTAAAAAGTTATTACCCACACTTACACTAAGAAAACTTAATGAAGTCCATGGAAGAAGAAAGAAAAAAAAAAAGGCATTAAATATTAACCAGGTCAGTGCAGACTGCCTTTGAAACTCATAGTTTAATTAAATCTTTAGAATGCAAATCTCATCTCCAATCAGAAAAAGACTGGGCTGACTTTAGCACTGACCAGCATGCAACGATTAAGGTCTAATGCTTACTTCACATCTTGGCTAAGTAACAGCTGCTTGAACTGCCTCTGTAGACAAAGTGGACTAAATCAACTGCAGACCAAGTGGGTAGGTAAATGAAGTCAGCAGGAAAGAAACAGTGTCTGCACAATCCAGACAAGTTGAAAAAGTGAAGAAAATAAGGAGCAAGAAACATCTCAAAATAAGTCAGATCTCCCCCTTCATAAGAGCTTCAGGCAATCTCTTCTGTAAAGCCCTCTTCTGTAAAAGAAGAGTTCAAAGAAAAGGCTGAAAAGAATAATGAATCGGAGAAGCAAATGAGATGAGAAATACCAGAACAACAGACTTGAAATGAAATTTAGGAAAGACAACTCTTATAAATGAAAATTCCCACTCACAACCATTCCAATACCAGGGGGAAATATCACTGGTCTGATGCTTTTATTACATAACCAGATGTAGCTAGAATACCCATTCAGATTATTTCAGTTTGAGATCAGCTTACTTCATAAAACTTTAAACAATTTCTTGAATTTCATTATAGCTGAAAGGTTTTTCATGTTACTTGTTTTATTATGCTACAGTAAGGTCCCTAAGGAACTGAAGCAAAAGGTTGTAATTCTGTTTACTGATATGATTCATATAATGGCCTTAAAAAATACTGAAATTAAAATAATATGCATAGGTAGCAGATAGTGCTTTATTGGTTTGTTCTTCATTTATGCTATATGACTTTAGTAGACTATCTAAGGCAAGACCCCTTGGGAAGAAAGTAAAAAAATAAAATTGAATGGATGGCAGGGGAAGGCTGCTCTTTTCCCAAGGGGAAGGTGAGCATGCTTATGGTGGAGATATTTTGAAGTAGGCAGCACACAAAGGAAGAAGTAAGAGTGGCACCAAAGAGCTTCAAGCTGCATTTCAAGCAAAGAGAATAAGATTAGTGCTAAGCAGCGCGTGAAGCAGGCAACAAAGTTTCAGTGAACAAACACCCCACATACCATGCAGGCGTCCACAGAATTCCCTATAGTTCAGAAAGCCACTGAACTAACTTAAGACCCCACATGCTAGAGGACTGTGGGCAGAATTTTACAACTGCCTTCTTTTATTTCTGCTCTCCCTGACACAATCATTTTGAGTTTTCTATATTTAAGAAGGTAATCATTCTAATTTTGTTCGTATAAATCCTGGATTTCATGGATCATTAAAAAAAAAAAAAAAACCAAGCCCCAAAACCCCACAACTTTACTTCTCTGGGACCCACTACAGAATAATATCTCCAATCACAATAGTATATTCAATATAAGTTATCATAGCACCACATCAACACAATATTAAGCAAGTATTATAGGTAAGATCTGAAATAAATTCTTAAACAAGAAACTGGTTGGCTTTTTGAAAATTTGAGTGCTCCATCAGTAGTAGATATTCAATCATTCTTGAAGAGACATTGCCATAAAGAAATAAATCTGACTTAATAATTCATACTGAAAATAAGTCAGATAATAAAATTCTCAGTTCTTATACCTGCACTTGTTATGCAAGTTTTCTTCCCACAAAAGCAAAAGAAATTTATTCAAATAACTGTAAACAGGATTGTATAAAAGAAGTTGCATTCTTTCTGTTCACAATAAAGTGTCCAAAAATATTTTCAAATCATGAATAAGAATATGGATCTTTATTATATTGTGGGTGTACAATATTTGATTAAATACTATTATATTAATAAATAGAATACTATAATATATATATAGAATAAATTCTTATATTTCACCAGTTTCTCTTTTGTTATTAGAAATTTAAGTGATGACGTGTACTTTTCTGGAAAAAAAATATTCTTCACAGCATAAAACATTCTTACGTTAACCTGAACTATACTTTGTGCAGAACATATATTTCAATAACAGAAGTGATTGGATATATATATAACTCATAGTAAGATATTTGTCCTATATTCTGGAATCATGCATCTGTCCACCTAATTTCACCTGACTATGCATTGACCATCTTCATATGATATAAAAATATAGTTTCAAGTCAAATACATTTTATAATGGAAACAATGTTTTAAATAATCATATTAAATGATAAATTTTCAGAGGACAAGCGGTTATATAAATATGATCAAAAAGGTATTAAGCTATTCTGATATAAACTAACAGTACAGTTGAGGTAAAAAACATAAAACTTCACTTTGAACAAACTTGACTCTTTAATGTGGACTCTTTTTGAATTCTATAATCCATGAAATATTCTGCATATTGGCTTTACTTCCTGGGACTTAATATCTTATCTCATTGTGAGGAGGGAGGGGTGGATTTGGAGAAAATTTTATTACAATCATTATTTTAATAAACTATAGTTTATTTTTTCATTACTCTCCATTTCCTCTCTTATGAGAGAACTGGAGGAGTCTTTCTATCCAACCCTTTTATTACAACTTTTCCTTTCCTTTCATGCCTTTACATTTTGTGTAAATCACTCCACTGCAGTAATGCCCAAAACTTGACAGATGCCCTCTGACACAATACTGGAATATTAAAGAGAAACAAGCACATTCAGGATCTTCATGCAAGGATTTCTTCAGTATTTCCCAGCATTAGATTTGTATTTTCTGTGATAGGTCCATCTCTTCTGTTATTCTCATTTGCTTTTGACTTCTTTTAAGTGCAGTGCTTCATACATATGTATTTCATAGAATCGTGGTCTGGGTTGGAAGGAACGTTAGAGATCAACTAGTTTCAACTCCTGTTCCACTGTACCAGGTTATTCAGAGCCCATCCAGCCTGCCTTTGAACACTTCCAGGGATGGGGCACCCACAACTTCTCTGGGAAACCTCTTCCTGTGCCTCACCACCCTCACAGTAAAGAATTTTTTCCTAACATCTAATCTAAACCTGCCCGCTGTCAGTGAAAAGACATTACCCCTTGTCCTATCACTACCTGCCCCTGTAAAATGTCCGTCTCCAGCTCTCTTGCAGGCCCTGTTTAAGTACTGGAGGGCTGCTCTAAGGTGTCCCCCAGAGCCTTCTCTTCTCCAGATTGGACATCCCAAACCACCCCAGGTTTGCTGATTCTAGGTTGTTGCTTTCAGATATCTTCTTCAATTTATCAGATCACTTTTTATAGGAATTCTACCTATTTTGAATAAAACATTTCAAATATCTTTGCACTGATCTTATGGTGAGACGAAACTACTTTCTTTTTCCTCTCTACTTTGCTGATATGAGACAATATCAAAGTGTTAATATTTTAGATGCACTGTTTCCTCTATGTGCACTAGCCAAGTTACCCTGACAAATAAAATAAAATCTGTTCCACACAGAAAAGAATTAGACTGGCAGACCTGACATTTTAAAAATGCATACTGTGTATTTCCTCTTCTGGAACTTTAACCACCTTTCTCAAATTGCCCATTTGTTCCGAGAGTGCATCTGTTTGCACAGTAATTATTCTATTGCCCTACAGACTTGAGTATCTTTAATCTCCTGTTGTGTGGAGTGCCTTCAGTGGGGCTCTGTGGGTACACGTATTCAGAAAATCATGAACACAGTCTAGTAAGGCTCAACATCCTTCTTCAGTCAGTACTTCCATAGATTTATGGAGAAATATTTTTCCCGGCTGTCATGTCTGTAATACATACACCCTGATGTACACCAAAAATCCTTGTTCCTAGTTAATGAAAACTAATTCAGTTCAATTTCTTGGTTCCACTTCCTGATGTCATTATTTAAAATAAGAAGGGGATCTGATGCTACAAGAGATATTTCCAAAATCAAAGAAACAAAACTAAGAAAAGAAATATAATATCATAAAATGCAAAATTATAGACAGTTTACATAAGCTTCCTTTCACTGAAAAGACTTCTGTCTGTGTTACATCTCAAAATAATGAGATTCAGGTTGGAAGTTTGAGTTTTATGGAAGAAGAGTAAAGATTGAGTCTCTGGAGATTTTATGCAGAATGAATCTGCAATACATACACATACTAAAAATCTAAAGGTCTAAATATCAGTCAAAAGATAAGACACAGATTACAGACTGTCTGATATGTAACACTGCTTGTCTATGATTAAAAAAAAAAAGGAGAAAGAAAAGATAAAAATGAAAAAAGAGACTGCAATGAGGCAATGGGCATCCAGCAGAGAGCACAGAATCTTTCTTGAAGCTACTGAGTTTCAGGTCACAGTTGGACATCCATAAGACTGAGAACAGGAAAAAAGGTGTTTAGAAGAATCTAAAGCTTCTGTAGCAGTCTATATCACCCAGAGAATGTTTCTTTGTAACAAAAGAAATATTTTGGTGCATTTCAATTCTCAGTTTTCACTGTGCTTTCCTAAAGTCTGTCAAATTCTCAGTTCATTAAATCTATCATTATCCTCACCATACAGCTTTCACTGATGCAGAGTTCTATTTTGACTATTTTTTCCTCTATTTTAAACATCTAAATATGTCATCTGAAATCTTCCTCTTGATGACTAGTCCCACATTTCTCAGTATCAGCCCTTATATTTGAACACAAAGAACTAGAGCCATTGATGCCATTTATTACTCAGACCATATAAGCAAAGGAAAGGTTCATTAACTTTGAAAACAGACTGTGGTCAGGCACCAACTTCCACCAGAATACTAAATAGAATTTGGTATGGTTATTTCCAGAATTGCTATTTGAAGTTTTATGCAAGTTGTATGTATGAACAAGGATTTTGAGATCCGTTATTAAGCCTTCTACTTATAGTTGTGAATTACCCATCCCCTGCAGAGTAACAGTTCCTTCAGCCAAATAGTTTATTGTACTCAGCATTTATTGCTGAAGC
Organism: Gymnorhina tibicen; assembly: GCA_013399875.1. Classification (NCBI taxonomy): domain Eukaryota; kingdom Metazoa; phylum Chordata; class Aves; order Passeriformes; family Artamidae; genus Gymnorhina; species Gymnorhina tibicen. Next base: position 352,448 of record VXAZ01008675.1, on the reverse strand, counting down.
ATGATCAAAAGTATATTTTAGAAGAAACTTAGATGCTATAGTAAAATAATATTGAACTATAGTCCAGATGGCATCAAGACGTGAGGATTAAAGGACATCTCTTTCAGAAAGAGCTGTTAAGTTCTCGGTTTATTCTCTACTTAACTCTATCTAAAGTCTTGTTCCTATAGCAACTGAGTATACAGATATGCCTGGAAGAATTATATACCAGCAAGCACTCCCATCTCCAAAGTATATACTGCAATTTAACACATCTTTGGGCAGGAGCTTCCATTTAGTAACTGCAATAAAACCCTCTTGTCTTTCCATTTGGGGGGATTACAGTCCCTGTTCTTCTAACATCCCAGGAGTTTTACTGATATTCACAAGCACCTCTAGCTCTGCCTCACCAGAGGCAATTTCATTATTTAAAATACAGTCATCAAATTAATTTGGAAATAAAAACAGCTACTTGGTCACAATATTAAAAATGATAGACTAGATTACATTTCCCAAAGTCCTTAGAACCATTTTCTTTTCATGGAACATCTTAAATATATTTACATCATGAAAATATTGTGACAAAAACAGTGATGCTTGACAAGTCAGAAATTTAATTTTTTTCTTGTCTTTAAGAATAACCTTCTCATCAAACTGAAGTAATTAGTCTCCCTTCCTTCATTATACCTCCTCAATGTTTTAAGACATTGGTATTAAGAAGCATTTATATATAATACATAGAGAAATGAAGGATTTATGGAAGTCAAAAGCAAAAGCACACATACTAAGCCTAGAGGTTAGAAGAGATGCTGGAACTATCACATGTTCCTTGAGTTAATTTTGAATTCTTTCCGAATAGTACATATGTACCACAATATCAGCTATTATACATAAACTGAGTCAGGATGGGTTGACCTTTATTGTTTTCTCTGAAAGCCATAGAATTCTTGACAGATATCCAAAAATTAAATTCCAAGTAATAACTAGTTCTTTTAACATTTAAAATCTTCAAATTACCTTCTCCAGAACATCTAGCAGATCTTCAAGTAGAATAAATATTTCACAACTAGGAAATTGGCCATAGGCTCTGAAAAAGTGGATTCTTGTTCTCTGCTAAAGAGGACAGTTATATTCTAGAGAAGTTTTAGACTAATGAAGCTATAAACTCAGTCTCACAAGTGCAAAAGACATTCTTTCATCTGCTCCTTAAGACTTCTTGAAAGGTTGGCATTTAATCTACCAATGCAGGCCCTCAATGAACTTTCTGCAAACTTCGCTTTGTAATTTCTAGGATCACAAGAAAATAAATAAATAAAGTACTAAAACTTGATCTTGAACTTGTCTCAAGAGAGTTTTAGTCCATTTTGAGATGGTCTTTCTGGAAACATAGCTGTTAGATGACAGTTCTTGTCTTATTTCCAAGCAAAACTATTTTGAAGTAGCACCACCACTTACCTGCTGTTTGAGAGAAATTTTATCACATTTGCGCCATCATGGAAGTCTGAAACAGTTAAAATGTTAGCTATCAAAAATTGTTTTAAAAAAAGCCTTGTCTTGCTTATTCACATATCATTCAAGAAATTATGCCAGTTAAGAAAAAGAAAGGGAAAGTCAGCAAATATGCTGGCAGGCAGACAGAGAGAAGGTGGGTTATTTATAGCTTTGGTTTTAGTAGATTGGAATAGGGCTTGTGAACAAAGCCTTCTGTCAACTCCTTCTCAAAATGACTTAGTTAGAATTTAGCCAGGCATGAGGTCCTGTGGAAGTCTTTGTGGAGACTGCAATGATGCTCCATGTGATAGTAAAAGATAAAATACTAGGCTATAGAAATTACATCGATTGTGCTCAGTCCTAAATACTGTTAACTTTAATTTGACACACACTCAACACTCATTTTATACTACTCTTACCACATTGATTTCAGTAGGGCTAGTCAAGATTCATTTGGAGCAAGTCAGATAAGATCCAACCGATAGATTTTACTTTATTCCCTGAACTACAGAGCAAAAGATCAGTATTTACTGTCTTCAATTTCAAGTATAGAATTCAAATTTGAGACCCAGCTAACCCCCAAAAACTACTGAAACCAGCCACAATGAAAGTTCCTTATTTAGCCACATTTTCCATTTCCCATGGAAGAGTAGAAGTCTCTCTAACAAAAACTGCTGATGAAAGTACTACAGTCTTCAAAAAGAAATACCAAGAATGTGAAACACTGCAGACTGCAAATTATTCTCAGGTGAATATATCAGGAGATGCACAGGTCTTAGAGGATGAGATGCCAGCACACTACCTGATAAACATGAATAAGTATTACTATGCAGTAAACATCTTTTACTCTGTTCAGTGCAGCACTGGGTTCATCAGTCTTCCTCTGATTCCTCTTTTGAACTGATAATGTAGCATGCAAATAATCCTTCTGATTAATATTATAAAACAAAAAACAGATCAGGAGACCCTGATCTAAACAAGAGATGATAATCAGAGGAAAAGTGAAAAAACAGACACACTATGAGACTACAAAATTCTACATCCTCTATGGTTAAACTGGAAAACACTGTAGGCCATGGGCAGAAATAATTTTTCAAGCTAAGAAATTCATGCACTACTACTTTAAAAATCTAACTAATCAATTAAGCATAAAGATCTTCAAGCTCATTAAAAGAACTCTATCCCTTAAGGATCAAAAAAGCTGGGTCACCCCAAACTAGTAAACAGCTTCCCAGGATGATAAACCTCTATTCTGAATATCAACTTGCATCAGACACATGCTACATCTACTGTGTAGAAGAGATTTTATTCGAAATCCACTGATTTGAACTCATCCACTAAATCAAGACAGAATTAAAATAACATGTTGTTTAATCAGAAGCTGTTGATCTTTCTTTTTTAGGCTTTCCTGGTTTCCTTCCGCCTCTGTGGACTTCATGTTCTAACTTGCATGAGGATTATTCAATCTTTCATCAGGCCATTAAGGGTGGGGAATTAAGAGTTTTACAACCCACTGCACATTTCCATCTTCAGCAAGGATTTGGATAGGAAAAAAAAATCACAAAATGTCCTTGTGTTAAATAAGACGAGAAGCAGTAGAGCATTTAGAACATTTCTATGCAGTTTTATATTCTCTTTTGCAACCAGCCATCTGTTTCATCCTAATCCAGCTACATAAAAGCAGGTATAGGCTGAAGACCATTCTTGGAAAGGATAAGGCCTTCGGGCCAGAGATACAGATGCTAGAACTCTGGTCAAGCAATGAAGACAAAACGTTAGCCTGCCATATGTTAAAAAGGAGCTTCTCTTAGGAGATGTTCTGGGTTTTGCTTATGATTTTTAAACAATATTTAGATATAGAAGATACATAAAGTAGACTACAATTTTACTCTTTTTCTCTAGTAGCTCTTTGTACTTGGAATTATGAGAAAATTAATGAGATTGATATGCAAGTATTGTCAAAACTCATGAGAACATCCTTACTGAGAATACACAGCAGGTTGTGGTGCTTTGCCTGCTCTCCTTTACCTGCTCACCACTACTGACTGCCTGACAGCACACAGTACCTTCTCCATAAGACTCTTGCAACAAGGTATCATGAGTTAAATTAAAATACTGCCTACTTTAAACTGTCCTTTACCGCATAGAGCCAGTAACGGCAAGTGAACAGGGCATAGCCTGAAAGTTGCACCTTCTGACAGCAGACTCTCAGGCCAGTACATGCCATCAAATTTTGAAATGTGGGAATTTGACACTCAGGCCATGTGTCCAGTTGGACTCCTCCAATTCTCAGATGATCCACAAGAAAATTCAAAATATAAATATAGTACTAAAATTAGTAAGTAAGAATTGAATTTATAGTTCTAAGTAGGTGCTGTACCCAAAAAATATCTTCATCATGGGCAAAAACAACTTACCAGAACATACAAATAACTGAAATTTAGACTACCTTATAAAAATAGAAGAAAGACCCTCATGTGTTATTACTCTATGGAAGGCCAAAGGAAATTCCACACGTCCACATACCTGACAAATGAATTCTGATCTCATTGACCAACACTTCCAGGTCCTTTTCTGCCAGACAGCTTTCCAGCCACTCATTCCCAAGCCTGTAATGCTGTAGGGGGTTGTTGTAACCCAAGTGCAGGACCCAGCACCTGGCCTTGTTGAACCTTGTACAACTGGCTCCATCAGTCCAACCGGCAAACTTACTGAGGCTGCACTTAATTCCCTTGTCCAGATCATTGATAAAAATATTAAACAGGACTGATATTGAACATATGACTGCTGTTGGAATACTTTTTTCCTTCAGATATTCATTGGAGAGTGAAATAAAAATATCTGAACATGCAGCATTCAGTTCCATAGGCAATGCAGAGATGTAAAGAAGTACTGTAGCAAATCTAACATTTAAATAAAATATTTTTCCAGTGTGGATCAGATATAAATACCAACCATAACAATCTTGCAATTCACACATACACAAAAAAAGAAGAATAAACATTTGCTATTATTACTCTCATTCTACCTGCTTCAAAGAATTTTTCCACCTATATATTTAAAAAGCAAATAAGCTGTTGCATATTTCCAAATACAATTCAGTACAGACAAAGCCATAGCATACATACATACAGATATCATAGTATGAATCACCACATGCTAAAACTATTTCATCATCCTTCCTTAAAAGAGTAAAAATATATATCAGTATTTTCAAATAGTGGATGAATGAATCTTAGACTAAATCCTTGTAGATTTTCTTGGGATTCAGAATGCAATGGCAGTGGTAATTTCAAAATAGGAAGGAATAAAATTATTTTAGTTTGCCTGGAAGGCAGCAAATAGTACAGTAATAAACAAAAATTTCTATTTCACTTTTGGAATAAACTTAGCTGACTGTGACTAGTTAAAATTAACATGCTTATTCTTTTGAGCCAAATAGTTTCTGAAATAAATTTTCTATTATAAATACAATTCCAATTCAACACTTACTGAATTTCACTAGGGAAAAGAAGTAATCCTTACACTCTGGGGCATATAAAGTAAAATCTTCAAGCAAACATACTACTTATTTTAAAGCTGCATATTTTGACACACTCTTACTACTACTTACATGGTGTGGAAAAGTACATAACATTTTTAAATGTTTCACAGTATACACCACATCAAAAGAAATCTCTTCAGTTCGAAAAGCAACTGTTGCATTCACTGTCACTTGGCAGTATGACTGCTTTCTTTTTGCAGTACTGTTCTAGTGACAGGAATATTAATTTTCAAAAACCTCTATTTAAAGAGCAAAGCATTTAAGCATTTAAAAATTTTGTTAGTCTTTAAATAAAATGAAAAAACCAGAAAACATCTATATAAAAAGATTTCTAAAGTCACCTGAGAGCTGTAGCTAGAGACTTTGTTTTAATGTTACATATTTATAGTAATAGCTACAGAGTATTCCCCCATTTAAATACCTAAACTTCTTTCCTAAGGCATGTCAGAATTAGACACTCTAGACAGCATCCCAGGTGCAGCGAGGGAACAATCCAGAACTTGCCTACAGAAACAGTGAAGATGAGGACCTGCTTTTCTCCAGAGGTCTGAGAAACAAAAAACGCCTCACTAACTCAAGGCTGGCTTTTTACCGTAAGACTGTAATGATTTGGCATCTTTTGTGGCTCACACTCACAGATTACCTAATACATAAGCAATATCTGCATTATGCAGTCAAAAGCACAGATATATCCAGCAAAGAAAATGTGTGTGAAACAAGCAAGGATGCTAAGTTCTCCCTGCATATAAAGTAAAAAGACAGAAAAGAGGACTGGGAATGCAGTCTAAATCTCTTGGCACAAGCTAGGATAAGCTTTAACTTTTCTACTCTTTCAAAAAGCTTACTGCAATGTCTGTTTAGAAAACCAGTGAGGTTTGCTATGCTCCTGGCTGTTGCAAATATATCTTGTTTGTTCCAGAAAAATACAGGGTATGATTCAAGATAAATCATGCATCAGACTTTTCAGTCACATGACTGGGGATGTGTTCAGCATGATAGTCCCTGTATGCTCTGTGAAGAAATGACTCAGAAGCAAGTTACACATTTTTCAGTCCAAGCAAGGGACATGACAGCAATTAAAATCACTAACGGTTGGGTGAGACTCAAATACATCTCATTCATCTAGATCTGATGGATGTAATAGAGTAATAGCTGATGACTGAACAATATCATATTATAATATCATAATATCTAAAAAGATCTGATAAAAAAAGTATTAAAAAAATTAAAAGAAAATGAAAAATTGGCCCAGTTATTTCATGGAAGTGTGTGTGCTCACTGGCAATTGCAAGGATTCTTATTAAATAGTTGTTTCTTTGAGGCTTGAACACTTTCCCAGAGAACAGCACTAGAACAAGAAAAAACTATTTACACAAGTAACTCCCATGTCTCCTGCTTCTTGCTGATTTGAGATCAGTGTGCAGTTAAATTTTCACATATGCTTTCAGATCTTTTCAATACTTTGATAAGAATAAGATATAAGAAAATACTTGGGCATCTACAAGTTACCTTAATTTTATCTGCTTGGTCACAAGTCTGAAAGTTAGGATCCTATGACAGGACTCCAAGAACAAAGCTTGATATTTTAAAGGGTATAAATAATATCATGTTCACCAATCAGAAGGATGTCTAGGAATAACCAACAGGAAGACTAAGAAATGCAGAATATATAAAAATCTAATCCTTTTCTGGCATACCTTCAGCAAAGTAGGCATCAGGACAGTAAATGCCAACTGCTTCTCTTTCAGTAATTAGGAGATAAATATTCTATTGTAAAATGCAGATGGAGAAAAAGGAAAACATAATTTACACCACAGTACAATCCAAGAACACTCACCTGTGAAATGGAAGATGCTAATTGATTTTCCTTTTCTGCCTGAGGCAATCCAAATACAGTTTTAATGATGCATCCTCACCACCGTATTGTAGCATTCACTGGGTGGGACATTCCTCATTCCTCCCAGCTGATGTTCAGAAAAAACAAGACACCTCACCTACATCCCAAACCCCATCAACTACTCAGACTGTATTTTGATCTCTGTGTTCTGACTTTTCCCCAAGAAGATCAGTGTCTCAGCCGCCATGCTCTTAGACACCCTGTACTCAATGATCCTCTCTCACTTTCCATGACCAAGATAATTCAAAGTTATTTTCTTTACATTTCTCTAACAATCCAGTGAATAGTAAAATGACAGTTTTGAACCTCAGTCTCCTTTTGCTACTTCAAATATTTAAGAACCAAAACTAGCAATTAATTTTCTTCCTTACAGATTTTAACATTTTTTCACAATTGCTACTAAGTTCATTATACAGGCTATAAGGAACCTCCTGAAGGACGATAAAGATACACATGCCGGGAACTATGCAAAATATGAATAACTAGAAGTTAGTAGGCACATTCTATGGAAAAGTAGACATATCCTTTGCCAGCCTTTTTATAGGCTCTCTCAATCTTTAAAATACCTTTTCACCCTTGAGCTGAAAAGCTTAGTCAAAATTCAATCAACATAATACAGCACAAACCCATTTGAAATAGTCATAGTGGATCAAACCAATACATCTTAATAGCACAATACTCACCTTCCAAAAAAAGGTTCATAAATAGACACCTTTAGAAGTAAAACAAGCATATACCTCACTATAGCCTGAATTTTCAAGCAAATTTAATCGGTAGCACTCTAAAACATTTCTGGGAGCCCTCCTGCCACCTTTAAAAAAAAAATCCAAAACAAAAACCACAAAACATTTCTTTGGTATCTGCCACTTACCTAGCACCACCAAGGCTGGCTTCATTTGTAGATTAAACACCACTGTTACCAATTAAACTATTTCAGGTTTTAGCAGTCTCAGACTAATTCTGTGATTGTGGCAACCAATTACTATCTTCCTTATTAAAGACCTATTAGGCATTATTTGGGGCAATGCTTTAGGTTTGTTCCTCATTGAGTGGAATCTTGCTCCTGTATTTTATGTAACAATGGAGTAAGCAATGACCACAACGATTTAGCTTTGTGTGTTGTGGCTGTGTCTTATTACATCATACAATATCCTGAGCTGGAAGGGACCCACGAGGATCATCAAAGTCCAGCTCCTGACCCTGCAGAGTACAGCCCTAAGAACACCACTATGTGCCTGATAATGTCTAAAAACTTCTCAAACTCTGTCAAATTTGATGCTGTGACCACCTCCCTGGGGAGCCTGCTCCAGTGCTTGACCACAAAAGTGAAAAAACTTTTCATAAGATCCAATCTAAACCTTCCCTGACACATCTTCATACCATTCCTTGGGGTGCTGTCACTGATCACCAGGAAGAAGAGATGAGAACCCGCCTTGCCGCTTCCCATCATCAGGAAGCTATAGATCACGATGAGGTCTCCCCTCGGTCTCCTCCTCTCCAGGCTGAACAGATCAAGTGACCTCAGCCACTCCTCTTTCTGTCTCCCCTCAAGTACTTTCAACTTTTTTGTTGCCCTCCTTTGGACACTCTCTAATAGCATAATATCTTTCTTATGTTGTGGCACCCAAAACTGCACACAAGATTCGAGGTGAGGCTGCCCCAGTGCAGAGCAGAGCAGGACAATCCCCTCCCTTGCCCAGCTGGTGATGCTGTGCCCGATGCACCCCAGGAGATGGTTGGCCCTCCTGGCTGCCAGGGCAGAGATTTAACTTGCCATTGATCAGGACCCCCAGATCTCTTTCTGCAGAGCCGCTCTCCAATCTCTTGTTCTCTAGTCTATCTGTACATTCAGGGTTGCCCCTTCCCAGGTGCAGAATCCAGCACTTGCCCTTGTTAAACTTCATATGATTGGTGATTTTCCAGCCCTCTCTTTTATCTCGGTCCCTCTTCAGGGCCTCCCTGCCTTTGAGGGAGTCAACAACTCCTCCAAATTTACTATCATCTGCAAACATACTTAGCATTCTTTCAAGTCCTGCATCCAAATTGTTTAGGAAGATGTTGAAGAGCACTGGCCCTACAGTGGAGCCCTGCAGTAACTGGTCACTCACCTGATGTTATCCCATTCACAGTAATCCCCCTTTGTGCCCAACCCATGAGACAGTTACTCACCCATCACATGATGTGTTTATCCAGCTGGATAATTTTGTTCAGAGGGATACTATGAGAGACAGTACAGAAAGCTTTAGTGAAATCCCAAAAGATCACATCAGCTGGCTTCCTTTCACCAGCTGGATGGGTTACATTGTCATAAAAGGAAATCAGGTGTGAAAAACGGGACTTTAATGAAGCTGTGTTGGCTGTGACCAATGACTGTGTTGTCTTTCAGGTGATTTCCAATACCTCCCAGAATAATCTTCTCCATAATTTTACCAGTAACTGAAATGAGACTGACAGGCCTGGAATTTCCAGGGTCATTTTTCTTACCCTTCCTGAAAACTGTGACAACTTTCTCCAGCTTCCAGTCAACTGGGACCTCTCCAGATTCCCAAGACAATTAAAAAATCATCTAGAGAGGTCTTGCGATGACATCAGCCAGCTCTTTGAGTATTCTCAGATGAATCCCATCAGGCCCTATAGATTTACAGGGATCCAGCTGGAGCAGCAAATGCCACACAAGTTCAGGGTCGACTGGGAGTTTATCACTCTCACAGCCATGGTCCTCCTGCTCAGGATGCTGGGACTCCCGTAGCTCAGGAATTATGTTGAAGACAGACGTAAAGAAAGCATTAAACACCTCTGCTTTGTCAATGTCCCTGACTGTGAGGTGACCATCCTCATCCTGTGATGGGTTGATGTAATTTCTGCACTGCCTTTTGACATTTATATTTTAAAAACTTTTTTATTGTCCCCCATAGTTCTTGACAGATTCAACTCCAGTTGAGCTGTGGCCACACAAATTTTCTCCCTACACTGGCAAGCAGCATCTTTATGTGCCTTACAAGTCTCCTGAATTTGCTTCCACTGGCCATATACTTTCCTTTTTTGCCTAATCTCCAAAAGAAGATTCCTGGTCAGTCAAGATGGTCTTCTGTGTCACCTGCTTGACTTCTGACAGTTTGGAACTGCCAGGTCCTTTAGAAGGTGGTGGCCAAAAACTGACCAGCACTGATGGACCCCAGCATCTTCAGAAGCACTTTCCCAGGGATCTTCACACCCTAATTCCCTGAGAAGTCTGCTCTCATATCCAGCATTGAAGTTTTGTTAGCACTGGCACTTTTCCTTCTGTCAACAGAGCTTTTAAACTCGATTGCTTTGTGGTCACTGTGGACAAGACAGCCACCAATCTCCATTTTACTCATCAGCCCCATTCTGTTAACAAACAAATCCATGAGGGCATTTTTCCTAGTTTGCTCCCTTAGTACCTCGACCATGAAGTTATCGTCCAAATGCTTTAGGAATCTTCCAGACCTGTTTGTGCCAGCTATGTGATACTCCCATTCAATTTCTGGCAAGTCCAAGTCTTCCATAAGGACAAGGGCACTTGCTTTGGAGGTGTCTCTTAGTTCCTCAAAGAATAACTCATCGGTGTCATCGTCCTGGCTAGGTGGTCTGTAATAGACTCCCACAATGACCTCCACATTACCTGTTTATTCCGTAATCCTTACCTAGAGACTCTCAAGTGTGCCATTGCCAACTGTAAGCTCCATTTTTGTTGAGTTCAAATTTTATACTCCAGTGGTCTATGACTTCCCTCCTGGTATGACCTCTATGACTTAAATAACCTGGGGGAGAGGGGGGGCATTGTGCACATAGTAAAACTCAAACTCTTTGCATTCGAGTTAAACACAGTACTGCAATATAATATCTGATCTTTTCCTCTTTCATGTGTTTAGACTTTTCATTTTCAAAAATACTATCCTTTTACTTTCAACAGGAACCTGCTTAGGAATGCTGAACTTATTTCTCCTTATGTTCTGAAAAGTTCCCTGCTATCTACAAGCATATTAGCCATTTACTGGGCCCTTCTAATTCCCACTTTAAAAATTTTAATCCCTATGCAACTACTACTAAACTGAATGGATGGATTATTCCCACAAAGATTTTGAATTCAAGTGTGTTACTATTAACATATATGTAACTCCTTATAGAACTCTTTTCCTAACTGTATCTCAAACTAGACCTTGTGTACTGCTCAAGGCTAAAATCAAAACATACTGATATTTTTTCAGTTCCATTAACAGTGATTCTGAAAAGTAACAATTTATGAAATTTAAATGTCTGCATCATCACCCATCGGAACACTCATTGAGTCAAAATAAGCACTTTGCATAATTCTAAACATCTGCATTTCATGCTTTTTAAACAGTCAATTTCTCTGCTTATTAAGTATACACTGTATTTCAAAGCCAATAGATATTAAAAAAAAAAATAAAACTACACTACTGTAGTTTACATTGAGAACAAAGCCCCAAACTCTAAATGAGTCACACAGAATATTTTTAAAGCCTTTTAGAATAACACTTTTAACCAATGTTTCACTTAAAAGGCTGATAAAACATGAACCATAATATGAACAATCCTGTTGTTACCAAAGTTTGTGTCCATTGTTGAGGCAACTGCCTATTTCCTCCAACTAGCAACAATAACAACCACACACATCATTTTAGATAGAACAATATGAACAGTTTGCCCAGTTAGATGAACAAAATAGTCTGATTTTATCAAACAGAGAGTGTAAAGCCAGTGGTACAATGGCAACGCATTAGGTAAAAGTAATTACATAAAAATTGTTAATTTGGGGAAGAAAAGGATGGAGATGAGGGGGGATCAAGATGAATCAACAAGAAACATGACCAGCAAAATGGAGAGAAGTCAGGGAATAAAAGAGACCTGACACCTGTAAGCAAGCTACTGGCCATTAGGTTTGTCCGGCTTATCTTGTTCACGTTTATGAATGCTCTGTGTTTTTTTGCAGGTGTCTGCAATGGCTGGCTGTCCCTGCCATATGTGTCGTTGTGTCTGTATATATGTGTGCCCACTGGGAAGTAGCCTGGCTAGAGACTGCCTGGAAACAGAGAGAAGCTGCCACCTTGCATCTAGCAAGGTTCATTGGATTCAGCTACCATCAAAACAAGTCATATTATTTTAACTCTGAACTGGCTAACATTAACTTTTTTACTTTTGTGGGATCAATTCACACTTCCTCTATCACTAAATATGAGGAAAAAGTAAAATAGATGATCATATGATCCACTGGGTTTTGTGTCTCTTCTATAATATTTTTCTCACTCATCAGTTCACCAGAGAAATATTTAGCAATTATTTGGTTATTTAAACACACTAGGATAGCTATAAGATCATTCAAAAGGGGAAATAAAAAAGTAAATTTTCAAGACATTTAAAACATGGATGTAAGCACTGCTCTATGCTGTATCCATGAGGCTTGAAGAATCAGGACAGAACAAGGTTTGAGTTGATTATAATCTGTAATACAGAGATATCAATTCCATCTGCCAATAATAAATGATGGCCAACCACTCTGTTCAAATAAGACATCAATATACTCAAATATGTCAATACATTTTGAAGCAAGCATCCAAAATCTTTTTGGAAACTCTAAAAGGAATTTCACAGTTAATTCCAATGAGAGAAACAAACTATTTAGTATTATCAGTACAGCCCTATAGTTTCTGGAACAAATATATGCCTATCAACTTCAAAACAATATTCATGGGAATATATGAGAATATCATGAATTGTGAGATTTTAGATTGGATTTTGTTTGAGTATGCTGTGCTATAGGCCAACTTCTATTGATTACTCTTTCTAATTTACTACTATAGCTCTTTTTAATCACAACAGGATGAGAATGCCCAACAGCTAAGAGAACATAAAAAGAAACATTCCGAGCATTCTGCATCAAACTTAGCAAGTTTACTTTTATTACTTTTTGGGTAAAAAAAAAAATTTGGTTGGTTGCTTGGTTGCTTGGTTGGTTGGTTTATTGGTTTCTTTTAACTTTGTTTCTTTTTTTGCTATGTCAGTTTAAAGTACTAGCTCTACCAGTACTGGTGGAAAAGACAATTTTCTACACAGTGCTCACAGAACAGTATTTTAACTACACTAATATTTCACCCTGAAAAAAAATACTTTACAGATGAGAAAGTGAAATAGTCTTACATTTTTCAGTTGAAAGTATATTCTAATTTGTTGCAATGCAAGTCCAGAAATAAGGTACCTGAAAAAAGCATGTATATCAAATGTTAAAAGATACCTTTAAAGTCTAGTAGACCAGCCATCTCACACAGGTAAAATTCTCCATAAGAAAATTTAGAAAGTTTGGAGATGAAGGCTAAAGAAGAAGCAAGATGGATTTAACATTAGAAAAACCTAATTAAAACCCTCAGTTTATAGATAATTTTTCAAGTGATGAGACACTATTTATCTTACAATGAGTGCAGCATCTTTTGATGTACATGTGAAAACTTGTCTAGAAGTAACTAAATCAATAAAGGTTGGCAAAGCTCTTAAAGAAATACTAGTGTATAATGTATATTATATAAAAAGACAGAGTTCACTATACAACATAGCAAGGATGTTTATGGAAGAAGCAAACGGGAGAGACACCAGTTATTGTATTCCATGCTCCAAATTCTGTTGAAGGGAAATATGCACATAAGCTTTTCCAACTAATTAAACATTGTTAATACTCACAAATCAAGCAAAGTCAGTGTATCATTTTAGAAGTTTAAAATTCTAGATCTTCCTTACAAATGTATTCAGATTCCAGTTCACATTCTTTGCTCACAGAAAGACTTTTACTGAATTCAAAGCAAAGATTAATATCAGAAACATTCATTGTGTATCAATTCAGGTTTTAAAGAATCTATATGGATGTAAGTTTTCTTTTACATAGGAAGCAGAAGTTCACCCCTAACAGAGATCCATTCTTTTCTGTTAATTAGAAGAAACTCAGAAGAAAAATATACAGTAGTCTCTAGTCAGAAACAAGAGCAAAAAAGTGTATCTATTAAGTGTACTCAATAAGTCAACTTATTCAACTTCAAACACCAGTTTGAGTAATAATTATCTCAATAATTTTAGAATTACTTAAATTAGCTCTTTGTATGCACCATATATCTTAATTCATACTTTCACTGTTAAGGTGAGTAAATGAAACAATATTACAAGTAGTGAACTGCCAGAACACACATTACATAGCAAACAGGACTTGAAGACTGTATTTCCCACTTCACTCCAAGTTTGATAAACGGATGGCCTGTATAGTATCATCAAATAGTTTTGCTTGTTTATATTTCAAATTCTGTATTTCAAGAAAATTTTCATTTTAACTCCAGTTCAAATCTCTACAAATCTTCAAAATTCTACCTTTATCCTAAACATTTAAGGAAAGGCTATTTTTGATTCCTGACAACACAGATTATTAATAGTCAGAAAGATGAGGGAAACATTTTAATTAATCATGCTATTGTTGTCAGGCAACAATCACATCACAAAAAGTTCTGATTCTGTTCTTTTTACTTTACACTGCAGAAACATATTTGAAAAGATAATACTATAGTCACAGCTTCAGAGGTGGATGGTAGTTGAATAGGGAAATAAAATAGGAATATTATTTCATATAAGAAAAACCTGTACTATAATACGGCAAAATAATAAGACAAATGTATGCTTCACTTAGAAAATTAATATCAGCAAGTTTTGGCATGGTTTCCAACAGCACTGATCATTAAGTCCCACCAACTTCTTTACTGTTCATGCTTAGCATTTAGTTTTCTTGAAAAATTCAGCCTTTTCTCATTTGTGACCTAGCCTGCAATCACTGCACTTGAATAACTTCTCACTGAACTCTGTGTCTGGTTCACCTCAGTTGTAGAACCTGAGTCCTTGCAAGTTCTTCAAGACAAACTATAACTAATTCATTCTCTTTATTTTGGAAGGAAAAAAACATGTATTTGCCTAAGAAGATTTTAAAGATGTCACAAAAACTTCACATTGATAAAAGACAGAGAACAGAACTAGATTACATTTGATGTTCAGTATGACAAGTCTTTTCTACAATAGCCACTGATCATTTACAAGTGCTATATAATTTGAAATTAACGCATCAGCCTTTGGTACAATACAGTCCTTCTGTAACCTGTCTCCCTTGACACAGATCTAAGCAAGTATATATTTAAAGTTGTTTTTTTTTTAATAAAATTGAACAGCCTAAATATGATGTGATAGTGTGCTACTTCAGGATTTGTGATAATAAAATGTAAAGTTGCAAGCTGCAAGCTGGTAAGCTGGTTTTTTTGCTTGAGATACTCAAAGAATTAATTTTATGCTGGCATATACTGTAATTAGAAATAGCTCTGTGCATCATGATTAAACTAGTAGCTATGGAAACCAAAGCAGACTCGAATAAATGTAAAAGGAGAATGGTGAATAAGCCAATCATAAAATTCCTTTAATCTGTTTATTTTTAATCTTTCTTGTACTGCAAATTGGAATACTAAGGGTCAATATTACTTTCTTTTTCTTTTTAACCTTTGTATGTTTGGAAAGAACAGTGTTCTTTCCAAACTACTTCCTAGGTATTAGATTTTGTTTTCACTCCAGAACTTCTCTACCCACACAATCTTAGGTGTTAAAAGCACACCATTTTTAACAATCCATTCTGTATTAAATAATTGCATATATTTATCTCTTTATGAAATGAGAACGCCGTGTTTTCAACAGCTGAAAATCTCCATGGTGCTCTCCCCTTAGTTATTCTGATAGCCATCTGCTGAACATATTCCATTTTAGCAATCTCCTGATGGGTATGGGGGAAGGATGGACATATCTCCGAGCTGTACTCAACTGATGCAATCTCAAGTACTGAATGAGGGGAAAGAATTACTTCCCTTTCTATGCAGGCTACACATACTGTGACCACCAAGCAGGCAGACAGCCTTCATGACACAATGCTGACTCATGTTTAAATTCTCACTCAGCCTTGGGTCTTTTATGAAACTGTTTTGTGGCAAGTCACTCACCAGCTTATGCTGTTGCATGGGGTTATACCAGCCCAGGTATGTCTGTTCTTACCAAATATCACCAGGTACCTTATAGCCAGGTTAGCTGAGGTCCTTTTGAATGCTAACCCTGTGTATAGCCCAGCATATAGACTGACTCACTTTGCCACCCATTTTGCTGTCATTCACAAACAAAAGTGCACTTTCCCTCCCATCATCCAGGTCAATGATGAAAAGATTGAGCAATATTTGCACCAGTATCAACCTCTAAAGTGCAGCCACTCCTTAGACATCATGCTGTATATCTCTGTTTTTTGTGACATACAGTGGAGCTGCTTTCCCACCTGTGTTGTGGCCACTCGTCCACAATGCTTTAAGAAAACATGTCAAAATACTTGATTAAGTCAAGGTAAACCAAACTGTTTACCTGTTGTCCCCTCATTTAAAGAGACAGGTGCCTCATTACACAATGTAATCAGGTTAGTCAGTCATGGTTTGTCCTCAGTAAAGCTTTGATGGCTGCTAAAAATCACATTATTTACCTTGCTGTGCCTAACAATTGCTTCCAGGAAGATTTATTTCAAAATCTTCCCAGGAACAGAGATGAGACTGTCCTGTGTACAGTTCTCTGGATAGCCTTCCTTTCCTTCTTAAAAGTGGGCATGTTAATTACCTTTCTCCAGTTACTTAAGACCTCTCATAATCACCATAATCTTTAAAGAAAGATAAGAAATAGCAATATCGGATGCACATCCATCCATTGGATGCAGTCTCAGTTTGCTTATATGAACTCTTAACTCAGTCTTCCTGTCACATACTTAGCATTCCTCTACCCCCAAAAATTCCCAGTAGGCACAGAGGTCTGGGAGGCTAGTGATCAGAGGCCCAAAGAGATCACCTTAAGATTTTAAAATCTTAAAATGGAAAAAATAGTAGGTATATTCACTATATTACATATAAGAAAACTGTACCTGCCTTCAGACAGGGACAATTTATGACACTGTCAGTATGTGGTACATTGTTGGACCATATATAATATAAGAGAACTGTTCAGAAAGCACACTTTTCTCAGAAGATGACTGTGGAAGGGGATCTGGTCCAAGGATATGCCATTCTCTAGGCTATTGCAAAGGATGAATAAACATTTCAGATATCATGCTTAATATCAGAACTTTCAGACAGACTTAAACCGTTTTCCGGTATGAAAGACTTGACACTGACCTGGTCAGAAAATATTTAATTGTTGATCAGTATCAAGCTTTGAAATGAAAAAATCCAATAGAACAAACTAAAACCTTTTCTCCTCATATATGCCCAAATAATACAAAAGCAGATAAATCTTACACTTCAAACTCTCTTTTCAGGAAAACACTTGGTCTACTAAGTTCAATTTGATCATTCTCAGTTAAGTGTTTTCCTGAGCTACTCCTCCTGCTGCCTCCCAGCTCCAGTGTAAATATTCATAAAACAAAATACGAAGAGCAACACTTTGAAGGACAGAGACTTTTTTCCACTGCTACTTCTCCCTGGTGTTTTTGCTTCAAAATGTGCTTCCTACTATAGTATCTTCTCTACTGCATAGGCTCTAACATCTTCTAAAGGAAGAAAATCTAGTAGAACCAGCGACAGGATCTCATCAGCACTCATCATACCAGCATCACTTGGGTGAGGAAAACTGTCATTGTAATCATCTTCAAATTCAACATCTGTGTCCTGCATGGTGACTACATTCACAAATTTTTGCTGCATTTGAAGTCACACCTTCATCAGTAGAGACAGGTAATAATTTCTTTGGAACTTTGGGAAAAAAAGGTTACCAACATAAACTGGATTTAGTTTTGCAACTGTATTTTCACAACTGGAAGAGAAGAGAATGCAAAAGTCCACACCTACAAAAAGATGCTGACTAGCTATGTCCCATGACCTATACAACTTTTACACTGAAAAACAAGGAAAAATCTCAAATTACTATCTTCACTATGTTATTGAAATAGTTAGTTTTAAAGGGCAGCTGAAAATTTTTTCCTCTCAGAATACAGGGATGCTGCCAATGGATCTAAGTGATGTGGGGGAGAAAAGCAAACCAAAAAAGCTTCAGTAAAATGTATAAGTATTCAGGATAAAGAAATCATGTCTACCTAGGACACCTGTGAAATTGTATCTGTTTTGTTAATAAAAGCCAGTTCTCAACACACAAGTCATTAGCAAAGTATTTTCAGTATTTTTTCCTATTCCAGTATCAGTCCCTTCATTCATTTATGCTATTATCCTCCTCTCTTTCCCCATGCTAATAATTTCAATGATTGCACTAGCTTTCTAACACAGTATCAAAGCATATCTGACAATACCCTAATCGGTTTCACTATTAGCAATGGTATTGTCAAAAAACACAAAACTACTCAGGATGATATTACAAAAAGGGTTTAGGGTTTTTTTCACACTTGAGAGCATTTTTCTTTTTAAAGATCACCAAAATGTTGCATATTTCACAAGCAATATTTTTGGAACAAGCCTTCTTCAACACGCTCCCTTTCCCCTCCTTCTTAGCAGTATATTTTATTTTCTTTACCAGAAAATCGATTACTGCAACCTTGTTGAACCACTGCCTACCCAACACATCAACATCTGAAGCAACCACTGGATTGCTTCATGTGATTATAAAGACAGAAACAACCACCTTCCAGGACTATTTCTTTTGTCAATTGTATCGGGTTTGTGTGGCAAGGTTTTGTAGCAGGGGAGGGGGGATACAGGGGGACTTCTCTGGGAAGCTGATAGAAGCTTCGGCTTTGTCCAATGGAAGCACTGTTTTTCATAGAAACTGCATTCCTCTGTGAACCAAACAGTTCTAATCAATCACAAAAAAAAAAGTGGCTGTTTTTATGATGGGGCGGCGACTTGAATCAAGATCGACAATTTCGACTGCAAGAAATTCCTGTCTGAGATTAGGAACTGCGTTGTCTTCTGTGTTCGACCACATGACGTGCTCTCCATCAGACCTTAAATTATCCTCCAGCTCTCCACCTGCAGGAGGCTGCGGGAAAAACACTCTCCCTTCGCTCCTCAAAGAAAAGGGATTTCCACTCACTTAAAACAGATGACGTAATCCTTGCTTTTCCCTTATTCCCTTTTTTTTGGCGGCGGGGGGAGGTGTTTTGTTTTGTTTTTCCACAGAACAGAGATAATTGCCCCAGGCTACTGGAAAGGGAAAAACAGGATCAAATACAGTAAAGAAAACGCAGCAGGCCACGAGACAATTTTTTCTAGAGCAGGTTCTCGCTTTCATTCTGTTGCGCTTAAAAGCAGCTGCCTAGTTAAAAGCCGTGCCCCGCTCTCCGTGGATCCCTGGCGCAGCCGCAGCTGGAGAGAGAGGGACAGCGCGCGCTGGCAGCGGGGACAAAGGGGGCTGCGCGCGCCCCTCCCCGCGCGGCCGCGGAGCGCGGCGCCCCCTGCTGGGCGCGCTCCCTGGCAGCGCCTTGAGCATGACGTCACCGCTGCAGCGGCTCCGCTCTCCCATCCACCCACTGTCACGGCGGGCAAACATTCCGGCAGGTTTTCACCCTGCTCTTTTTTTTTCTTTTTATTCTCTTTTCCATTTTGGTACATCTTTTAAATAGCTGCTCTGAAAAATTTTGGTATCGGAACATTACCAGATTGTAAAGAAAGCCTTACAGAAACACCTCGCATTGGACAGCCATCGGTTCAGGTTATTCAGCAGAGACAAACCGGAGATGTCACTGGCATACGCTGAAAACCAAATGTGAATTACCTTGCTGTTGTGCAATAAATAAACAAGCCTGAATGAGGTGCAGTGCTGATGAGGCAGTCAGCAATACTACCACTTCCCTGTGTTTTACAGGGCCAAGAACCATTTCTCAGAAAAAACACAACATCCTGCCATGCAGGTAACACGAGCAATTTATAGAACATCCCTCCCCTCCAAGAAAAAAACAACCCAAGATCAAAACCCAACACAGCCAAACAGCAGCAACAAAGTAAGAGCAGAAAACAAACAAAAAAACCACCCTGAAAACCAGCCCACCATTATCAGTTGTGGGTTGATTCCTCTGGAAACAAGATAACATTACTCTTCCAGATTCCCCAGTCAAATACTCAAATACTCCTGAAAAAGCACATCTCCATCCACAAAGCCAACCTTGCTATTTGTTGTATTTCTCAGCAGTGTTGAATGAAATGAAACTGTCAACTTGCACAAGCAGAGCTTGTAAGGTCAGGAGATGGGGTCTTTCAGCAACAAGGCAAGGTGGTTACTGGAGATGAGTGCTCTAAGAGCTACAAGGTTTGCAGTCAGAGAGGAAAACACTTACTGTTTTCCAGATCTACAGGTAAAAATAGCACAGAATAAATAATTTAAAAAAGGTGGTTGGGCGGCGAAGAGTAAAAACAGCAGGGAATTGAAAAATATCCTTAACTTCTTCAAGATTAAAGGGAAAATTAGAATGCTCTACCTGCTCTTAAGCTTCAGTTACGGAGCAAAGGGGACATTATAACAATCACAGAGTTGGTAACTCATCTGGTATAGAGTAAGTACTGGATTTGGCTTCTACTGAATGTACTGGCGTATCCACTGACACTGGATTATGAAATGTTCAGCATTATGAAAGGAAGAAATTAGCTATTTTGTTGAAGAGTACATTACTCTTACGCTTAGTATGTTTAGGCAAGTCAAGCAGATATTTGCCATTATTTAACATGTGTGGCAGGCTAAAAAAATGGGTTTGACCCTTTTTCAGTGTTGCATTATGTTTTATGAATCACCAGCAAGTGATTTAAAAAAAAATCTGTTGCCTCTCAGATTCTTTTCTTATGTTTATACAAATGCATTTTCTTGCTTAAAAATTCCAGAGTGTAGGCAGATCACCATGATTTTTTAAAGACTTCAATAATCTGAGCAAGACCCAGCCACAGAACATCAAACACATCTTTAGAGCTATTACACTGCCAATTGGAAGGATTAGCAATCTGTTTATAGCATACCAGGGAAATTCAAATCTATATACTATAATCTAGAAAACCATGATATAAAAATAAATTTCCTTTTTTGCATTAACATATTTAGGAAGATAAATAATATGAAGAATTAATACCAGCAGGTTAAATTATTAAGTAGAAGTCCAAAACTAGTCCAAAAACTGATCAGCGCCACAAAAACATATGACACTGGCTAGTGTAAAACTATTTTTTTAACAAAGTCACAGCAATAGGTGTTATTTTTTAAACATTCTAAGTAAGCCATCCAAATTTTACAATACAAATTCCGCTAGTGAAAAAATAAGAGAATGTTTCCATAGGAAAATAGTTTATTTTAAGTGGTGTTACAAGTTTGGTCACTTAAAAAATCACTGCCAAAGTTATTAGCAAAAGTAGGTCTTCATATATATTTTTTGGAAGTGTGACCTAACAGCGTTTGGTGGCAAGCTTCACTCTGTTATTGACTACATATATGAAGCATACAAGGAAAATGGAATTAGAATCAGGTTAGAATGATTTCCACAGAGTCTGGGGATGCAAAAGTATAAGGGTGCAAAAGGATAATGAAGATTCACACATTGAGTAACAAGGTTTGGAGTAGACCCTTTTGCTTTCTAAACTCCTGATGGAGCCTAAGTGCAGCTGGGTCCAATCTTAGCCTCAGACCTGGACAACAGTTCTGAAGGATTTAGCAGAACTCAGTAAGTGATTAATTTAAAATTTATACAGTGATTCAATAGTATTGACTATAATCACAACAGTAACTCAATTATCTATAAGGTATTTAATCAATTCACATATGCACTCACACAGACACAAAGATGTATGGATTTATATGCACAGCAGTACCTCTTACAAATTCCCCTCGAGGGTCAGTGAAATATGTTGAATGCCTTGGTGTTTGTAACAGACAAGGGCTGAGCCTTGAGGATTTGGGGTATTGGTCTAGACCCTGTCATCAGCTGATGACAGTCCTCCAAGCACTGCAAACTTGAGAGTTTTCAAGCTCTGAGAAGTGTCCCACTCAGAGAAAGATGTTGGCACAGCCCACTGCAGTCCAGGAGAGCTCAAAGGGCCTCACTTAGGACTGCTCTTTATTGGGTGGCAAGATGATTGCCTTTAGTCATCAGAAAGTTTCCATTCTGGCCATAACCCAAGTTGATAATTACTGAAATTATTCAAAAGTCCAGTAACAATGGTACCGTTCCACTTGGGTTATGATTCAGGTGGGTCATGTTCCAGGGCTGTCAGGGATGATTGATTATTTCTCATTCCCCTCCTTAGTCATGCAACAGGTGTCCCTGTGATGGATAGTGCCACTCCTGTCTTAGCCACGCAAGAGGTCCTGGTATGGCCAAGGGACGTTTCACTGCCAAACTCATTACACAAAGGCTGCGGCATAACGAGAATTACTGAGATCATGGAACAGGCCTGAGAAGGCAGAGAAGGCCTGATGAGGGGTAGGATGCACCACCACAGTGGGCTGTGGTGTTCAATTCCATGCATTTCAGTGAAAACACTTGCTTTTGTCAATGCAGAATATGATTAGAAACTTATGTTTTACACAAATGGGGAATTTAGCTGGTAAAGCATTTGATGAGAGTTCATTGGCCAAGATCACTTCTATTAACCTCCTTGACAGAAGACAGCATGAAAGCCAAAGAACTAATCAAAGAGACCAGGTTTTTGGCCCCCAGACAAATTCTTAAGGTTACCAAGGTTTTTAACTACAACCGTTATACATTATCAACTGCTGGCTCTGAAAACTGATACTTACCAGAAACTGATGCAAGTGCAATTTTAGCATACTGATAATTTGAATAAATTATTACATTATTTTAAATGGGATCTTTTTCAAAGATAATAAATGTGTATCACTCTAAAACTTACTGTTAAGTGATTGAGTGTCACTTAGCAATTGCACACATTTTCCGGTTTGTTTATATTTATTTTTCCAAAAGAGGCTAGTCCAGGATGAATATCCACAGGCCTATAGTTGGGACAATCACATCTACATCTTTCCAGGAGCAAAAGGAACAAAGATTATTTCTCCTTGTTCCAGTTAAGAGAGAAAGTTATTAGCAAACCATTGCAATTCTTTCCCTTCCACACCCCATTTTATGCTGAAACTAGCTGTATATTTTGAACTATTCACATCCCTCTAACTTTAGGTTTTACAAGTCATTAAGATAAATTCATCTTATATTTTTTAATTTGGTGATCCCTCCCAGCAATGTAATTTTACTTGAAGCTATAAGTATTAGAAATTATTACTCAAAAGTGAAATATATACAGATGCTGAAATTACAAAGTGCAACAGAAATAAGCAGCTCAAAATGCATAAAATGAAAACTAATGTTTTATGAATGATCATGTGCAGACTGAAAGAGTCTTGGCATATTATTAAATCCAAGAAATAATCAAGATCTGATCACAATAATTTTAATTAGTATTTCAGACACGATATTTTTAAAAATCAGGCTCTCCCCAGTAATACATGAACTATCATATTCACTTGTACCAAGGGCTAAGACTGAGTTTGTAGATATGGTCAGGGAGAGACAGGACACAAAAGTTTTATGAACATTTGATTTTTGCTACCCTGTTTAAATAAAGTATTTCAGAGGAAAGCAAGATTTCACTGCAAAACCATAGAAGTCAAGAAGCAGACATATTCTTTCTTCTCTGGCAAGAGCTTTACGTAAAAGAAGGAAGTGACTTCCTATGCTTTTGAAAGTTTCAGATTTTTATAACATCTAGCAGGAAGGTAAAAGATGATCTTTAATATTGATGATTAATTTGGGTATTTCTCATTTGCCTTTTACTTGAGAAATTTAGAATCATATTTTTCAGTAGTTTAGCAACTCACCTAAAAACTCCAAGAACTTAGGATGACTATATACAGGAAATTAATGTAGCTTTATAATGCTCAAATTCAACCTGTTAGCAATTCCTCTAGATTTGCCAAATACCAACCTAGGATATGCTTCTGCACAACCAAAAACATTCAAAAGATAGGAAATTTTACACATTTGCAGTAACTAAATTGTGTCAAACAACTTCTGAACAAATCTTTTCCTTCTCATTGCTCTGCTCTAGTTAAATACAAAAAAAAATTACATGACAGATCAAAACAGTGATAGAACCAGAGATATTCAGCTCAATCATTATATATCTGAGCCAGCATAGCAGTTGTCAAAAGTAGAGTTCATTAATTAGCGCTCAAAAACATACATTTTTTCCCAATATCTTTTAAGTCACAACAGTACAATGCATTTATCTACCATAGTAGTTCTGCTGTAGTTTCCTACCACTATGTTTGATGTTTCAGTAAATTCTATCACGTTGAAAGTGTGTTTAAAACAGACCTTATCTTTCTGTTTCAAATATGTCCAAGCACAATCTTGCCCGCATTAAAATCAGGGACAAAGGTTTTGTTTGATATAGTGAAAGGTGGGATTCATTACTCTTGGATCTGACTACTATAAAGTTCTCTAAAAGGCAGCTTTTAAAATGCATTGCTTCTATAAAAGCAATTACAGTATCATCCTTATTTTATGTAGATGTTATGATGCTCCAAATTTGAAAGCAACAAGATCTCAGTTCTGGAACTTGGTCCTGTTCCAGTTACATCCACTGTGTTGCTTTCTGGAAAATAACTGATTTAGCTTCCAGAGATGAGTAAGAAAGCATTAAGAAATTATACCTGCATGAAAGCACTTGACAAGGAACATAATATCCAACTTTATTCAATGAAAACTGAAGAAGTTGAATGGCATCAGGGAGGGAGCAGGAGGGAAGGGCAAGGAAAAAGATCGAAAGAAAACCTAATTAAGTAGAATTGTTCTTTAATCTTCTATCTTTTGCATATGAAGGATCAATGCTCGTAATGTCTTTCTACAGAAAAAAAGCATGTGTGAACTCTGACTTTTTAATTCTTCAGCAGAACTGTCACAGCCTGACATAATTTTACTGTGTATTGACTATATTACCATCATTTATTTAAGCTGTCAGATTTTACTTATAACCAAGAGATAACAGTAGAAAAAGGTGAAAGAAAAGGAGATAGAACTCCTGCTAAGGAGAGGCTACATTGAGGTAGATTTTCACACACTGAAAAGCACAGCAGGAAGAGGGCTAGAGAAAATTAACTATGAACCTGGTCACTGAAAGGCTTCTCAAGGATAAAAGGTGCAGATGAGGGACTGAGGAAGTAAGAAGGAGGCAGAACAGAAGTGGGGGACATGGTAAGAACACTAAAGAAATTATTTCACAAACCCATGAGGGAAGAGATCAGAATGTAGTTATACAATTTAATGTACTGACAGCAAACAGGACTACCACAAAACTGAAGTTTCAGCAAAACCAGAAAACTCTAACTCCAGCCAATTTCCAGTCTCCATCTCCTGAAATGGTGATGTCTTGCCCACACATGCCATGTGCTCTGTAGTGTCATCCTACAGCATCATTGCATGGCCCCTGACCACAGCACACAGCTCCACGACATATCCCTGTTCAATGGCATGCCCCAGGGAGCTCCACGGCCATACACCTGCTGGCGCTGGACACAGCACTGTATTTGAATTCACCTAATCCCTCCTCATATGCATCCAGCCGCTGCCATTTGAGCATGACAGACTTTCCTAGCCAAAGGGGTGATTTCAGTCTTTCTGTCTGATGATAGATCTGGTTGATCTGCTGGCAGATCTGGGCCTTAGCAGTGCTGCAATATCAAATTTCATTGGAAATGTTAAGAGCTTGCAGTATGAGTAACAATAAATTTAAAACAACACAAAATAATTGTACAGCTGGCATCTATTGTTGCTTTTGAACTATTGTTGCTATTGAAGCAGTTGTACAGCTTCTTCCTTTCTACCAGCAAAGAATTACTAATAAGGAGTAGAAAAGTTGTCCGTCATTAAAGACCTGATATTAAGCCAGCTTTTGCAGTCATCTAAAACTGAAAAAATTGAGTCCCTAGTTGCTATTAAACATAAGCAATTCATAACACATAGCTTCTCATATCTAATCTATTAGTTCAAAATAGTGTCAAGATATTCAGAAGAAAGGAACCTAGTTCACAGGATTTAATGCTAAATGTGAGATGCGCAGGTTTAATTAGAAATGCATGAAATAAAGTATTTCAGACAAAATACAATTGCTACCTGTAAAATAAGAGGTGTTGTTAGTGGCGTTGAATGATAGAACAATTTATACCCGTCTCTCTCTCTTTCTTATCTCTGAAGAAGGCTATGCAGGAGAAGAAGGAAGCAATCAGGAGGGAGAACACACTGTACTTTTACATCAGTGGGTCCATTGAGCACATCTTATAACATCCAGCAGAGTTAAAAAAGTTAATTCTTGGGTTTATCATCTTAGGTTTACGCATTTGATATTTAATGATGCAAAACTGATGGTTGGACTTGATGATCTTGAAGGCCTCTTCCAACCCTGATGATTCTATTATTCTATGAAAATGCTATAGTGGGCCACTAAAGAAGACATCATAACAAGGAAATAATGATTTCAAGTAGAATCTTGATGGTTTAATCATAGATCTTGGTTGTAGAGACCCATACATAGACATGAGTTACTGCTGCAAGGCCTGAGCACATATCATGACATTAGTAAGTACTACCTTTAACAAGAAGACTTGTATGTACTGCTGGTAAGAGCTTGTCCCTATACAGATGTGTAAAAGCATAAAGTTCTTAGGGAACCTCTGTTCCAGTGCATCAAGTTTATCTATTCTGGTCTATATTAAAAGGAGTTACATATAATTACATTTGCCAGCTCCTTGCCTTTTCTACCTTGAAGGAGTTCTGCCAAGTCAATTGGAACTGTACAAAACCTGAAGAAGGGAACCAGAGAAGCCTCAACACTTTTTTGATTCTAAAATATTTGCCTCTAGGGTTACTTTTTTTCCCTTCGATGTAGCTAGAAATCCCTCTAGTATTTCTGAAAAAAAAAAAAGGAAAAAAATCAGAAAAGGAGTGTTTTGCATTACGAGATACTGGTCCATTATGCTTCCAGTTAGACACTTGAACTCTGTAAAGTGTAAGTTAAAATGCTCTTTATTATAGATTAAAAAATTAAAGAAATAGAGAATAGTGCAAATAACCTTACCTTCCTTTAGATGCTTAGAGCTCAAAGCTGTGCAGCATTGAACTGGTCAGTGTGCAGCACACCATGCAGACCCTGCCTGTAGAAAAAGTTACCCCATGCCGGTCATTTGAGCTACTATAGGATTTTTTTACATATATATAACTATATTCATCATTTCTACTCCTGAACAGGAAAGATATCCACAGGAAAACTTCCTACTGCACTTCTAGATAATGGCAAAGCCACCAGGTGCTAAGTGGGAGCAGACTTGCCGTCTCCTCTGTCACAGTGAGCTGGCTGATAGTGTCCTACAGCCTGAGAGCCTGGTGGGATGTGTAGCACAGCACAGGCCTGAGCCTTCTCAGGTTCAATGTTATCTGGGCTGATAGCTCTGCAGTATGCAAGGGTCTTATGGTGAGTATCACTCCAGGATGGTTGTGTTACCTAGCCTAAAAATCTGTTGCCATTAAAACTCTGCAGATAGTTTAAATTTAGGTGTTTAAAATTCCCATTATAGCCAGTAATGATCTAATCAATACAGTCAATAGATTAGAGCAAACAACTCATTTTGCTCTAAACTCCTAGTCTCTAGGAAACTGAGCTACTGACCACTTCCATAGCATGAGACTGTGGAAGATCTTGTGGGACTCCTGTGAGAAAAAACAGTAATGACCTACTGATCCAGCACGTCAAAGCAAATCTCACCCAAGTGCTAGATTTGGTAACCAGAGCCTGTCTGCCAGCCTGTTCAGAGTAGAGATTATCCCTCGTTACTGCTTTTTGAAAACTACGACTAATCATCAGCCAGGAAGGGTCTGTCACCTTCTTCTTCCTCATGTCCTGCAGAAGCTGTTCAAAGTCTACTTTGTGCAAGTCACTAAGGGCAAGTGGGAATTTCTGATTTTGCCTGATCTCATTTGCAAATGTTGGACTCATTGAATTTCATTTCCTGAAATGAATTCTAGGCAATCCTAACACTGTAACTACCAACAAATGTCAACACCACTGCCAAGGTGGCAATTCCTCTGCTTAAAATAGTTTATGAAATGTTACTGATTTTAGTCACAGTAGACTCTGTATGCACCTAACAAAACAACTGCATGAACACAATGAATTAAGCTTCTTTCAAGTATTTTTTTCATTTTGACACCTTTCAGTAAGCACTTCTTAGAAAAAATGGAGGAAGACAATCACCAGCCTGAGTCCCCAGTGAAATCATTTGCTAGATATAACTTCTACCTCAGTTAACATGAGGTAGAAAGGCATATGATCCCTGCCAGGCAGAAAATTAATAGGATCACTAGTGGGAAAAAACCCCCCATTCTTAGTGAGAAATTAAAATAATATTTACTGATTCCCACCAGAGGTCAGTCATACCATAGGAATAAAATGAAAATTACCAAAATTCAAAGTACTCATTGATTCTACATGTGATGGAAATTGAAATTACATTTTCAATCAATTTAAATTTCTATTTCTACTAGTTTAATTGTATTATTCATAATTTGGATAAATGTATCCTCCTTTAATAACATGAGTCCAGGAGAAAATATAGAGCTCTGGTAAAAATAAGAAACAACTACCTGAATAAACTTCAGCTTAATTTCAGTGACTGAGAAAGAACAAGTAAAAATTCTGTAAAAACTTAAGGCTCTAGTAACTATAACTAATGCTGTAGATAAAACTGAGTCTGGTGGACGTGGATGACAATAAACTACTGCATTTCACCTTGATACCTTTATTTCTTGAACTGAAAGTCACAGACAAGCTAGAAAAATTAGGAGTTGTTCTTAGTAGTGTGGCAGAGCTAGACATACACCTTGCATAAAGGAGTTATTAGGTATGCCTAGGTTAATCAAGACTCCTAATAGTAAAAATTGTATTTATTTTCTGAGTAACTAAAATAAAACACAACATAACAGAGATTGCAGTGCTAAATATAATCTCAGAATCCAGAGAAAATTACTTTATGCACTAAAATGTGATTAGTTCTATTTAAAGAAATGGTCTCTATCCTTAGTGTGTAAAAGAGAAAGTATTAAAACTGTTTTCTGCTTTACATATTTAACTTTTTTTCTCTCTACTAAACACTTCTTAGGCCACATCTGTCATACCACTTCCAGTTTTGGGCTCCCAACACAAGAAAGGCATCAACAAAATGGAGTAAATTCAGGGGAGGACCGCCAAGATAAAACCACGAGAGATCTGTCCTGACCTCATAGCTCACCCTGCTTTGAACAGGAGGTTTGACTAGATTGTCTCAGAAGGTCCTTCTAATCTGTATCATCCTCTTTTACTGCATTATGACCTTATGAACAGGTCCCTTTGGCCCACAGCCTGACACTTTTCCAGGAATAACCTCTAGGCAGTTCCAGTCACCCTAGGCCAAAAGAATGAAGTTCAGCTAGAAAAGATAAAGGCACCAAGTGTGGTAATTTGCATTTGTCAATTAGATCTTTCTAAGAGTCAAAATAGGCTAGATCTCTTCAACTGGTGGAAGGGTTGCCTGAAAAGAACTAGGAAAGGATGAACAGACAGAAATTGAACAGAAAATTATTTGCTATCTATCATTAAAAAGGCAGCACATGGATTTCCAGAGGAATGTTTAAGAATAACAAATGCAAATACTAACTTTAAAAATAGTGTTGAGTGTTATGGGATGTTTTAGGATCAAAAGTCTAGGATGGTGCATAAATATAGGGCATACATAGCCACGACCTGAATGCAACATTTAGTATAAGAATCTCATAGTTTATAATTGACAAAAGGTACAATATAAAAAGAGAAAGAATATATTTCTTTTCCTTATATTTTTTGCATCTACCTCTGCTAGAAGCTTTTCTTGAAGTGTAATACTTTAGGGCCCTTTGTTCCATACTCAGTCTGCACCTACTTCTTGTACTGACTGTTGTTGGATATGGAATATAGAGAGTACTTGGGACTATGACCAAGTATGATTGCTATGATCTCCAAGTTCATTTAAGTTAACACATAGCATAGTTTTTTAAGGAAGGAAGCAAATTAAATAAAGTTTCACTGGCAGATGATGTATGTTGTAAATTTTCTGCCCAGTAAATCATATACAAAGTGATTCCTTATCCACGTCATCTGAATTCCTTCTGCTAAAGAAGAATCTGTCAGGAATTACATGGTAAAACAGATCTTCCCAAGCAACACATTGCTTTTTTTGCAGAGAACAGGGTAAGAAGACATTTTTTTTCTTATTTGAGGGTGCATACATATCAGGTACAATAGATTGTGTTGGCTTTAATGAAAGAAATCAAAAACTATCTTTGGGACTGTAGTTTCACAGTCCATGGGCTGGCTACCTTCCCACTGTTTGCACCACATTGACACAAACATAGCAATGGTGATAAACTGAGTTGGACCAGGAAATCCTTCTGTCTGAAATATAATTCAAGGAAAAACACTCTTCACTAAACAAGTTCCACACTGCAAGCCACCATCCAGCTGCACAAACAGCTGGAGGAGGGAAAAAGTAGAAGCTAAAAACAAGAGGATGTTGCCTAATAAATATCTGTGAATCATAAACCCACTCATGTACCTGATAACCCCAGGTGGAGTGGGATGTGGCGGAATGCGTTTTGTGACTCCTGTTTGATGGGATTAGTGCATTAGTCTCCAGTTCCTTTCAGCCCCTCGGCACGGAGCCACGGTCTCTGCGAACGAGGTGCAGCTACAGCTGAATGAGTTAATATTTATGTCACCTTACAGTGCTTGGCTTGACAACGGGGACGTCTGGAGGCGGACCAGCACTACCCGGAGATCCTCGGGGCGCGCAAAATCCGCCCTTCCCTCCTGGCGCTGGTTTCTGGCGCCCTCGCGGTAACGGGGAATGCGGCTTGCAAGCTCTGAAACATCCCCTCCCCAGCCGCCGCCCCAGTCGGAACGCGCATGGAACAGTCACACAATCACAGCATCACTAAGGCTGGAAGAGACCTTCGAGGCCAGCACTACCGCTGTAACCCCTAATCCATGAGCCGCACCGCCCAGCGCCGGACACAGGTGGCTGTGGAGCACGGGCAGGCCCTGTGACCCCACACGGCCCGGGCACCCCGTTCCGAGCAGCCGGGGCAGGGCCCCGGGCGCGGGGCGCGGGGGGTGCGCGTGCGGCCGGCGCGTTGCTCGGTAACGCGGCCGCGGCGCGCGCGCCCATGAGCCCGGCGG
>VXAZ01008675.1:220177-321198 GCA_013399875.1 Gymnorhina tibicen | reverse complement strand
GCCGTGCGGAGCGGCGTTTCTTGCCCCCGTGGGGTGCGGTACGGCCCGGGAGGGTCAGTCCGCGACAGGCGCAGTTTGTGCGGGGCTCGGCCGGGCCGCGCCGCCCTTCGCCCACCTGCGCTCTGGGGACGGAGCGGCTCCGGGGAGCTCTCGAGGCTGCGGGCGGTGACTGAAGCATCCAGGAACCGTCTGACGGTATTGTCGGGATTTTGCACTGTTTTGGGGACTGTCCAACTGTGTGTGTATCTCTTCAAACGTGCTTCTGGGGAGACACGAACTTAAGATCGAGTAAATCAGTAATCTCTAAAAGAAGCAAGCTGCCTGGCAAACGCTTGCCCTCTGTAGGGAGGGAGAGCTTTGGGCTTGTTTATACTGTAAATGCTTTTCCCAGCTGGGACGAGTGTGGGAGGGGGAAGCAAGACCAAGCTTAGAGAATTTAGAAAACCATTCAAGTACAAAAGCAAACTACAAGCTAAGTAAGCAAAGCTTACGAAAGTGAATGTAAGACAGCAGACTCTGCAAATGAAGAAATAAGTTTAACGCGTTTTTTTCTATTCAGTCAATTCCTCTGATATCTTAAGAGATGTTGTTTTACATAGACCTCATACAACAATTTGAGAAACTGTTTTGGAAGGCTTGAAGACTGCAGGCATGAAATCAAAGTCTGAGCAAGATCTTCAATTACTTCTAATGCTGCAGTGAAGAACATAATCCTGGATTTTAGAATCGATAAAGACCATACTGTTCTTAATAATGGGCTTAACCATGGTATGATATAGAAAATAAATACTTGGAAATGTCCTTTTTTGAGCCCTAAACCCTGTTGCTTCAGGAGTCTCTTTCTGATTGCCATGCACTTAGTCTTTCAAAAACTTCATGGGCTAGTGAGTTCATTGTGTCTCTTTCTAATTAATTCTAGAGGGTTTGTATAGGAGTGTAGAGCCTTCTGGTTTTGTACCTTATTTAAAAATTTTGCCATGACATTATTCAGCTACCTGCTATTCATAAGAGTATAATGGGGGAAGAATTCTAATAATAAACACGTATGGTGAACAGTAAGATGTTCTTCAAACTTTAGTACAGAGTTATCTTGCTTTAAGTTATTTCTGGTAAGGCATATTTCCCACTGCTTTAAGATAAGTTCAGGGTTCTAATCTTTGCTCTTCCTAATTTTTTGTAGTCCTAAAATAGGGAAAATACACTTATGTTATGGCATTTCTTTCCTAATTACAGGCACAACTGTATAAGTTACTGATATGTTTTAAGGTTTCTGTTAGAGAATAAGTGCCTTGCACAAATCAGTCTAGATAACTCTGTGGTATCATTATTTATGTTTTACATATCAAAACTGTTCAAAAGCTTCAATTAAGACTGTAGTCATCTTTGGCAAATTGTTGTAACCCATATGGAGACATGGTGATATAAAGAACTTGCAAAGATAGTATGGAGTATGCGTGGAAGAATACAGATAATGCAAAAATTTTAAAATATCATGCAACCATTGTTTTGCTTACTGATTTTTTGTTCACTTACTAATTATTTTCCCTGACAAGACATCTACAGTCTTCTTCCTCAATGTCAACATTTTGTATGTTCTATTATACCAAATCTCGGACTCTTAGTAGTTCTGACTATTTGAAGGACCCATAACACAGCAATAAACTTGTCATTTGGTCATCTGCTATGAGGAAAATTCCCACATGGCAAGAACAACATAAGAAGGTCCTTGGTGAGTTCTAGTGGTGCATTTAATTCAGTATTTTATTTCTAGCAGTGGTAGTAAGAGATGATAATTTAGGGAAAGGAGTATTTCCTCTTCCTGCAGTCTGTGAATTAAAGTTGATGTGGCCAGTAAGAGTTACTTCAGCAAGTCCTGGTGGTGATGTTGTGTAACTGACATAATTTGTTCTATAAAGCAAAACATATGCAGCACAAGAAGAGAAGTAAATATCAATATAACATTTGAATTACAGAAAGTGGCTACTAGAGCTGTGAATTCCCCTGTAGGGTATAGGCAATTCAGTGACATCGTGTCACTCAGGCTAGCCATTATTTATGGTAGCAGCTGCGCTGTACTATGGGCACCAGAGAAAGAAGCTTTTATGGTAATCTTTTCCCCACTGAAAATGAATGGCTGAATCCATTGGGGCAGTTTATTCCTTATCCTGTTTTAGTTTTGGTTGGAGAATTTGGTTTTGCAGGCATGTGTGGGATTTATTTGGTTATCAGTAAAGGCCTTTAGAACTTTGCTGACTTTTTTTATATGTTGACAATATCGTATATTAGTTCTCGAGGCAGTCTCAAGTGTAGGAACTTGCCTCTTCCAGTTCTTTATTTGTTGGTGTTTTAATTTATGGTGATGTCCTTGACTCTTGATGTTGTTTCTGCTAAGTCTCCTCCTTATATTTACTCACTTGGGCTGCTTTGTTTGGTTGTATGTGGCAAACTGTGTGTAAGCAAACAAGTTGATAAATAGTGATTTTTAAGATCTTCATCAGTGGTGAATCTTTTTACTTGTTGTCCAGTATCTAATTTCCCATTTAATGATGGTAGAGGGTCTCAGAAGCAGTTATTGCAGTGGAAAAGGATTCATGCAATCTTTTCTTTCTTGGGCTGCATATTATTGGTCTTATATTGATGAGGTTAATACTGCCTTTCCCCTACTTAATGAAGTTTCTTTTCTTAATGCTTCTACTGACTAAATTTGCTTCAGGTTCAGGAACCTTTACCTACCTTCTAGCCAATGTGACCAATGTGAACCCAGCTGCTTAGCATGTATGATATCTTGACTCAAATAACGCTTATATATCTGATAATTACCTCCTTGTTTCATTATTTTTTAAGCCCTTGTATTTAAATGTTTAAATCCATCTCTCTTGAATGTGCTAACCAAACATATAGCATAAATGACCGGTATGATGATGTTAGGCCTCCTTCCATGTTGACAATATCTTTCCTAACGTTTTGTACGTCTCATGTGGCTGCGTCCTGTTAGTGGCTCATACTTTTCCCGTGGTTTATTACGTCTAATGTTTGACTGATTTTGTAAGGGTTTTTTTCCTCAATCTCTCCTTTTGACTGATTCCGTTCTGCTTGGTGTACTACAATTGTGTAGTATGTACTCAATTTCATGGTCTCTTAAAAGCCACTACCTCTATTTGCATCTTTGGTGGAGGGGAGGGAGGCAACATATAGCATTTATGTCATCCCTTTGATTTACATGTTTTAAGATCTAGTTTGTTTCTGTCTTAGGTATAATTGTTAACATTTACTTGTACCATTAGATAATGTGCTCTGGACAGTCTGAAACCTAATCTCTTTGGTTTTAACCTTCTGTATTCTCTTTTTCAATCTGGCTAAAGAATTGTTTGGAGGTTTTATGTTAGAGTTGAATATATATAATTTTTTTACCCCACATAGGTAAATCAAAGTCTAAGAGAACAAATTAATGCCACTATTTTCATTCTCTTAACTTTCTTTTCAAGTTGTTACCTGTTGTCTGAAAATACCTGTGATGGAGGACTGATAATGATGGAATGAAATAGTATATGTCAGATCCTGGAGATCAATTTCATTCATTGGTTTAGATTTCAGGAAAAAAAGATTGAGACTTCCCCTGTCAAGTGTGGGGTTAGTGTTGAGCAGAGCTCTGTAATCATTTGTTGCTAACCTACGGCACATCTTTTATACCTAACTGCTGGCTGTGAAGAGGTATGTAGTTGTATCCCATTCAAGTTTCCCACAGAATCAAGGGCAATCTTTGTACTGTTAAAGAGTTTCTTACTTTGGGGTTGGTTGTGGTGTTTACTTTTCGAGGGTTCTTTTGCCTTTATGGTTATTTGGACACAAGTGGCCCTGGAGTGTCTGAAAAAACCTGTTAAACTGACTGCTATGTAAAAATTCCTAGGGCAGAAAATCTCATGTTTTAGAACATTATATTGGAGACAAACTTTTCAAGAGTTGATCTGTTTTTCTAATAAAATCAACTCTTTCTTGCCCATGTCCAGCTTTAACTACTTGTTCAAATTTGGAAAATTAATAAATTTAATTTATATTTATCTTAACATCCAAATCAGCAAACTATAGTATAAAAAGTTGATATAATTAAAATATTTACTTATAATATGTTCATTATAATTCCAGACAGGGATTTGCACTATTATAATCTAAATTTATTAGAATCTAATGTGTATCTGAAGAATATGTTCTAATAGAATGACTTAGTGAGACATAGATAAAATCCTGTGATCACAATACAAAAAAAGTGCATGCAATATGTTTCTTGGCATGTGAACTGTTTGCTGACAGACCAAAAAATTATCAAGTGGCCATGTGGAGTTAGCTACCTGCCAGGTAAGCTGGGGTACTGGGGTACTTTAGTGTTGACTACATTCAAATTTTATACAGGTATTGATTATGAAACGGAGACAAATATTTTGATATAGAAGTATTTTTATGAATGAGATTATAATTTTTCTCTGTAAATGCACTGTGTACCCTTTTTGTCTTTTTTGACCAAGGACACAACTCGAGATACTTAACTCTGCCGTTTCTTAAATGTTATATGTATTCTTCACAGAATCGACATCTGCTAAGCCACAGTAGAAGTGGTACTATATATATATAAACTTAAATTTTTTTCTGAAGTAATTAATTTTCTCAGAAATTTATTTTTTAATTTATTTTTCTGAAGTAATTTTTATTTATTTCTGAATATATTTTTATTTATTTTTCTGAAGTAATTTATTTTCTTAGAAAAAGGCTATGAAGCTTCATTGACTTTATTTTTAAAATCCAGTTATGAAACATCCTTAAGAAGATACATGATGTAGACTAGTCCACTGCTATTGTTGGTAGCTAAAGCTTAATCTCCTCCATGAACTGATAAAGCTCAATCTTAAAAGTAGCTTGTGAGAAGGTTGTGTGAAAGTCTCAGCCCAGTGTAGATCTGGTGGTGATGATAGTGTTGCACATCTGTTACTAACAGCTTATTCTAATCGCTGTGAGGTGGCCTGGTTGTCCTGTATATCATCTTGTCCTGATAAATCCTTGTTGAGAAAGAGCAAGTGAGGGAAAAAATAAAGAAGGACAACTATTTAGAGCCCTGCTATGTTTGTGCCATTAGTAGCTTGGTAGGAGTAGGGGAAGTCTAGGGAAATCTGATTCTTAACTGATCTCATATGACATAAGATCACTGAGTTTGCTGTGTCATTATCATATGATTGGTTCTTGCACAGCTTTACTCTAAACACTGTATTTTAGGATTTATTTTAGGATATTTGGCGTCATTCCATGCTTCGTATTCTCAGTGTAAAGATTCTCAAAGTACTAGTAAATAAATAAAACTTTATTTAATTGACTTCTTTACTATTGATATTGGAGTAATGAATTTGTTTAATGGCATATAAATTATGAAAATAATGAATTTCTATACTTTTGTAACTTAAGGAAATTTTTAAGTATTTTGTTCTTGGGTTATTTGTTGTGCATTTTGGTTATGAAGACATTCCTATAATGAATTTTGTGTCTTCAAAATGCAAAGGCATAACATGTTAATTTTTAGTAATTTAGTAGTTAAGGCAGATAATTTTTAGAGCTATGATAGGACATGTTAGGAAATGATGTCTACATGGATTGGCAGGGAATTTTCTCATAGAATTGGGTACAGCAAAAATAAAAATTTCTGAGGTAAAAATTTAATTAATTGAAAATAATTCTTA
This sequence comes from Gymnorhina tibicen, assembly GCA_013399875.1. Taxonomy (NCBI): domain Eukaryota; kingdom Metazoa; phylum Chordata; class Aves; order Passeriformes; family Artamidae; genus Gymnorhina; species Gymnorhina tibicen. The sequence continues at coordinate 315,478 of VXAZ01008675.1, read as the reverse complement.
ATTTTGAAACATACATAATGCTACTGATTTATGGCAAGACTATATCAAACATGGCTTTTTATAGAAGTTAAACAGACAAATGTCTAAATATTTCTGTATATAGTGGTTAAGCAGAAACAGAAAGAGTAGTTAAAGATGTATTTGGAAAAAAAGTGTGTGGTTGATTTGTCGCAATGTAACAACTTCAAATTATTAATTAACAGCAAATTTGGTTGTAAAAGTGGAAGCTCAAAATAGAGGTTTCTTACCTCTCATCCTTTCTTGAAAATCTTTATTCATAACTGAAATGCATTGCTGACTTCTGATATTGCCAGATAACATGGGAGAGCAGCATCAGTTTGGTCATTCTGATGCAATATAGAACATTATTTTCAGATGTAATCTTTTATCCTCTCTTTTCTAGGTAAACTATATATGTATGTTATATTTAGGTACAATTTTTTAGTGTGTAGAGATTGAGGCCACTATACTCTCCAGCATATCCTTCCAGATTCTTAAGGTCATGTCTTTTGTAGAGAGCAAGGTAGTAGCTTGCTCTCATAATAAACAGATAGCTGCACTGGAATGTCCAGAAGATGAACTTTCATAACCACTGATTTTTATTTTTTTTAAATGATTTTTTTGGGGGGGGGCTTGAGTGGTTGGTTCTATTTGGCTTTTTGTAATTCTTGACCATTGTAGTGCTGAACTTTAACGACACATTTAGATGTTCGTACCCTAAAGCATCATACTTTTCAGCATCACTTCCACTTTTTCCTTCTGACTGTTTTAGGTTTTTTGTATTTATGCCTAGTCAACCTGAAATGAGCTAACATGGGAGTACCTAGTTCCAAAGGGAGGACTGTGAAATGTCTGCAGCACAAGATTGACCATAGAATCATAGTATATCTCAAGTTTCAAGGGGTCTGTAAGGATCGAGTCCAACTTCCTGCTCCTTGCTAAACCACATGACTAAGAGCACTGTGCAGATGCTCAGTGAAATCTGAAAGGTTTGGTGACATGAAAGCTTCTGGAGGAATCATTCCCAGTGACTGACCACCCTCTCAGTGAAGACCCTTTTCACGGTGTCTAACCTGAACATCCCCTGACTCAGCTTCATGCAATTTTCTTGTGTCAGCTTAAGAATTAAACAATTGTTTCTGTGTCAAATGAATAGGATGTTTTGTCTTTTTTTATTCCTTCTAGAATACTGTAAAAAAATTTATTGGGCAATATATTGTAAGGCTAAACATGCCTTGAAGATGTCTCTTTTGGTCTGATCTATCATAGTACATTTTGTTGTCCTTAAATTGAGATCAAAGAACACTTAACTGGAGGTACCAACTGGACTTTAGGTTAAGAGCATACTAAGTTATAAAACATTTAATAATATTAACATTAATTACAGCAACTTAAAGGATGGAATGCTTTGAGATTTTTCATATTTTTATTATAATATTTAGTACACATATTTTATTTGTCCTACACATACATGTTGTTATACCTGTATGTCGTGGTTTAACCCTAGCCAGCAGCCAAGCCCCATGCAGCCACTCTCTCACTCCCCCACCAGCAGGATCGGGGAGAGAATCTGCAGGGTAAAAGCCAGAGAATGTGTGGGTTGAGATAAAGACAGTTTAATAGGGAAATGAAAAGCCGTGCACACAAGGAAAGCTAAACAAGGAATTCTTTCACTGCTTCCCATGGGCAGGTAGGTGTTCAGCCATTTCCAGGACAGCAGAGCCCCATCAGTGGTTACTTGGGAAGATAAACACCATCACTCTGAATGGCCCCCCCTTACCCCCCTGCTCTTTCTTCCCCCCACGTTATGAACTGAACATGAGGTAGTACAGTCTGGAATCTCCCTTTGGTCACTTGGGGTCAGCTGTCCCGGCTGAATTTCGTCACAGCTTCCCATGCAGCTCCAGAAAATGCCTTGACTCTGTGTAATCTATATTAGTTATAATCTCTATGTTGTCAGTTCTGTTCAGCACAAACCCAAAACACATCCCCATACCAGCCACTGGGAAGAAAATTAATTCTGCCCTAGCCAAAACCAGCACACTATAGTGTAATAGTTTTCACAGAACTTGGAGATGAATGATGAAGTAGGCAAAAAAGTGTAATGGACTCATGATGCATTTGCAGTCTTTCTTGTCTTTGTTTTTCATCTATAATTTAATACAAAACTTCTTAATTTATTTCAGGTAATTTTAACAGATCTTTTTAAGCAGTTTAAGTTCCCGTCTGCTATCCTGTGATTTTAATTGCATCTGTACTTTTGAGCTGAAGATATTACCAGTTTATTGAAAGGATAATGCAGTATCCATATCCCTTTAGTCCATCCCTGATGATACTGAAACTAAATGTGAATCACAGTGTTTGTCTTGAGAGACTGATTGTTCTGACAGGTTGATATTGAGGCTAGAAAACTCAGTTCACATAGATGGTGGAACAGCTACAGGCATAAAAGAGAAGCTAGTTTGTTACTATTGAACTACTTGTAATTCTTTGATCAAGATTCTCAATGATACTATGTGCCCTTATAAAAAAGAGAGAACACCCTGAAAGCAAAGACTTTCCTTAATGGACAAGTATTAATTTACTTGAAATCATGATTTTCATGTGTAACAAGCAGTAATAATGTGGATACATTTTGTTTAACAATTTGTAAAATTTTTGTTCATAGGAGTGTTACTGATGGAACAAATTTATTTTTTACTCATAGACCATGGGTATGGTTGGAGATTTCTTCAGCACTATGATTAGAGGTGACTGAATTAGTCATATGTTTGTCATACAGTTTATGAGACCATGCAATTCTGTGCACTTTGCATAGTTAATGTTTGAGCTGAAATCTCAAAAGGCAAGTAATTTGAAAAAATTCAGCAGTGTTGTAGGAAGGTTTTTTTGTATATTCTTGTGTCTGTATCCATTTACATGGAGGACTGTGTAACTACAAAAAATCTGATAATCTTGGAATGCTACTTCCTATTACTGGGTATCTTAATTTAAATATTTACGGTTTTGCATGTGTGGTTTGTATTTTTGGTTTGTTTTTTTCCCTTTAGATGTTAGAATTTCTGAGTAAGAGGTTGGAAACCAAAAGTATTGCTGCTTTTCTTTATTCCCCTGGAGAATGTAGCTTGCCTATACAGTCCCCTTAATAGAAACTACATGTTCTGGGGTAGGGCAGGTAATGACACAGAATTACTCTGTGGAAATGGTTAAGTAATGCTGGTACTTCCAGCTGTTCTTTTCCTACTTTGCTTTGTTTATTTCTTGTTTAAACAATGGACTTCACTGTTTAGTTTTTGCATTTATTATATTACAAACTGTGGGAAACAGCTTGGTAAGTCAGTATAGAAAGGCAGAGGTTGTCTGGATTCTAGGCTTCTGAAGAAACTGGGTTTTTTTTAGGTCTGCCCAATCTCTGTTGAGGATTTGATAGTTGCAGTCAGGAAGATTTGTATGATAATGTCTCTTAAACGGGACAGCTGATGAAGTATGCTACTGCAGTACTGAAATGTGATAGTACAGCTTTTATTCCTCTTTTTATCTTTTGTTTTCATTGGCATAATGCACTGTGAAATTTAATGTGAAACTTGGAAGCATACCAGAAAAGGGTACTAGCTGCAGAAGGAATAAATGCTGTCAGATATGCGAAACACTTCTGAGGAGGAGAAAAGAAGCAGATCCATTCCGATTAATTAGTTGAATTAGGCTTTTTACATTTTTCAGCCAGTGCTGGTGGCTGCAGCTGAGCCCTTCAGGCTCTGCTGGCTATGAACAATGGAGTTGCAGATTTATTTTTCCTTTTTCTCCCTCTTAAAAAAAATGTTAAACCGATGCCTTGCATTTGTGATAATTTTGGCCCCTCCTACTGTGCCAATTGAAACCACTCCCTACATAACCAAAACAAATCATTCCCCATGATTCTGAGGATATTTTACATTTCAATACAAGCTTTTGTGCACTGAACTACATTTCATACAGACAGTACATTTTAAAAAAGGGAAAGTAATTTTTTAGGAGACAGATAAGAATGACTCAAACAGCACCTCATTTTCAGAGCTCAGAAACACAGCAAAATCAATCTTGAAGCACTAGCCTACTTTAGTTTTAAATACTGGAAAAATAATCTATTAATTGTTTTAGTATTGATTTCTGTTTTCCATTAGGAAATCCAATAGGTAGAACATTTAAATTGCTGTTCAAAGTATTTCAGATTATATATTTATGAATTTAAAGCTTATGAATCTCAAATCACACCACAGACTTCAGATACGATCTTTGAGTAGCTTGTTGTACTGCTGAGTAAATTTTAGCCTCATTGTACGTGTTCAGGTTCTGTATTTTTTATTTCAACTGTGCCTTCTGTCATGGCTTGGATGACTTATATTTCCCACTGGTTTGATGAAGATGATTGGTATGGAGGACAACAAAGAGTAAGAATTGCTTAAATTAATATTTTCTCTCTTACTACTTTTATATTTTTCTTCTTTAAGCTACTGTTTATTATATTGATAATATCAAAAGTACTATTTCTATAGTGGTACTAGGAAGGGATTTTTGGTAGTTTTAATGAGGTCTTGAATCATAGATAAAGCACATCCAAAATGAGTTTTTTGAAAATTCATGTTGCTAGCTGGATAAAAGGTACTGGAAGTGTGATGACCACCTAGTTGCATTTTTTAGGTTGCATAATTTAGCAAATAGTAATTCTCTAATGTGTAATGAGATTGAAAGCAATCATTTAATTTTATTGTATTAGGAGGAATTCATATACCATGCATGAAATAAAATAAAATAGTTATAAGTAGTAATAGAGTAAACCAAAAATATTTGGGAGACATTAAATTCACCTAGGGTCATTTCCAAGTTGTATCTTGGATACCTTTATGTTATTAACATTTTTCTGAGGAGGGCTTGTTACTATAGCAACATTTTCAGTATATCTTGGACTTTTTTTTTAGCGTTTATTAGCTGCATGCCTTGGTCAAGCTTGGTCTACAGCTGCTTTCATAGATTTATGGTGGAAAATGAATATAAGTTACATTTCCTCCACTGTATTAGGCTTTTTTATGGTATCTTATATTTCTGTGATTTCTTTTTCCTGTTTTCAAAGTATATGGTCAGCTAATGAATTAGAATGCAGGAGACGCTACTGAAAGCAGCTGCTTTCATTGTATTATTGTGTATTACTTGATAATGCCATGCATATGCTCATAAGTATAAAAATATGGCAAGTATTAATACTGTTCGACTGTTCTCATTTTACATGTCACTCATGATACGGATGCTTCAGATGTAGAATTACATTTTAATAGCTGTCGTCAGGGATTCAGATGTGAGATGTGTTAAGAGGTAACTTTATCTGAAATCAGACCAGTCTTGGCAATTTGCCAGCAGAAAATCAATCTTCGGGTGATTGCTGTAGCTCTGGGTTGGAAGATGAGAATAAAATCTTATGCAGACTCTTAGATGCTTCATACTGTGATCAGACGCAGTTGTATATATATCTCTGTGTATTACACACATTATCTGCAAAGTGATTAAGCAATACTCCATAGATGACGGCTTTGTTATCACTGCTAGATGGTTTTGTATTGATTAGGTGTGTATTCCAACATTGCTGGTGATGTATTGTTAGAAATGTCAGCATTTCTCCTTGCTTGGTTTCAAAGCTAGTATGGCTCTTTAGATTATCTTGTTAAAGTTGCACAATAAAACTAGTTAAATGTACAATTTAACTTAGTGTAATCAAGACAGTCAAAATCACTACTTTATAAGACTTACTATGTTATGATTTTTTAAATGTTATTACCTTATGTTTTCTAAGCAGGGTATCTATCTTGGATTAATATATTTGGGTTTTATTTAGAGTGTTTGTTTCTGTAAAATAGTCTTAGGCTGTGATTTCAAGTTTCAAACTTTAGTGAATGGTCCACAACTTCTTCCCTTGTGAAGCCAGAGATCCTGTGGTTAAATCAGTGCTGATAGTGATTTGGGTCCAAGTTTATTGTGGAGGTTTAAAATGGCTGTGAACACTAGAAGAACACTTGTTCATTTCAAATAATCTTTTAAGTCTGAGTATTCTTTTCCTAGTCAGTGTCTGGATAACTGAATGCACATTTTGAACACTTGCTAGGTTGTCATAGATTAGGAAATGTCATCTGCAAATTCTAGTTGCAAGAGTCTAGCCAAAGTTTCTGGTGGTTTTGAGGAATCTTGTTGAAATTGAAAGCCTTGTCCAAGGCACCCTGTTTCTGACTATGGTTAGTCTTCGGATTGTATGTTGTGTGGCCTGTGTGCCACGAATTGTATACAAAATTAGAAAACACTTTTCCAATTTTTGCAAACTATCTATACTGCTTAGTGGTAAACTACCAACCAGCCTGGCACTTTAACAAGCAGTAGACTACCTTGGTAGAATTCTCCTGGAAAGTATGAAGGGCTTCACTTGTGTAGAGAAGTATGTGTGTAAACCTACATAATTATTCTACATTGTTCTACATTGTGACTGTCACTACTAATATAGTTGGACTTTGTTCGTCTTTTGCCCAGAAGTAGTTCCTTGAAGTAGTGTGTATTGTCTCAGACTATTCTGAGACCTGCATTGGTAACTGCAGCTTAGTAAGCCACGTCAAGACTGAAAATTCATCAGCATTTTGCGGTACTCCAAAGTAGGAAGAACTTTTGTTTGTTTTGTCAAAGTTTTCATATTGTAAGTTATCTATGGGCTTTTAAGTTGTCTATTTACTTTTACAGAGTATTTCCAATTACCCTTTACTTCATGGGTCTGGACAAATTAATGAGAATTTAATTTCTTAACATGGCTATAATGTGCTTGGTGTTTCCCAGCCCCACTGGAAGAACGCCAGTGCTAATATTGTTTGTGTTTTTACATGAGTCTTAGTGCTATTGAGGAAGACATTGTCAGGCAGAAGTCATTTTCTGCTCTGTCTTGTGGGCATGCCAAGATTTCTTCATAGGTTTGAAGGCCTTCATACTTTTAGCAAGATAAAATGATTGTCCATTCTCTGGGGCTTCTAACTGGTCCCACTGGATAGGATGATGAATTTTAAACTCTGTGGTTCACAGGTGACATTAATTGCCAATGGATTTCCCGCCAAAGATGGGTAAATATACCCAATGTCTTTAAGGAGATGCAATGTGATATAATGTCTTTATATCACTAAAGATCTTATTAATTATTACATTATCATTGATGTGCTGACAAAAATATTGATACCTGGGGACAACAGCCTGAATGAGATATAACAGTTTTATATGTCAAGCATACAGGAGTGACAGCAAGCTTTCCACATAAGAAAAGATAAAAACCTGACAGGAAGATAACAACAGAGTGAACAGAAGCAGAGGACACTAGCACTTTACTGTTTATAGCTGTTAAGAAACTACACTTTGATACACAGATGCATATTGATTAACATAAGGCTACTGCATATCCACTTTTGTATGCCATATTGCATATGGACTCATTTGGACAGGTCATACACCACATGGACCACAATCAAAGCACATGTGAGTGTCTGTTGTTGGTTGTGCTTGATGGTTATACATTTATGGATACTGATAACATGCAAGCACACATATTGATAATGAAAGTGTTAAGTGATGGATTTAAAGAGCTATTATTATTCTACAAGTGTCATTTTAGTGCACCTGGGAAATACAGCGAGCAATGAAATACACTGAGTAGCTGGAGCAGAGAAAAAGAAGTTAGATTAAAATTAAAATGGTGCCTGTTAAAGAGCTGCAGTTGCCAGGCTACTGACACTGCAGTTTTCTGTGTGATGTGACACAATGCTCAGTCTTTTCTCCTGCATCCTGTAGTAACTGCATTATTCTGTGAACATCAAGGTTTAGTTCCTCCATCTGTCAAGTAAAGTGATTTCATTCTACAATCAGAACAATATTTTCCATTTTTGGGACCAGCAAGGCATTGGAATGAACATGGAAATTCTAAAGTGGTTTGCAAAAAATGATACCTATGCTAAGGTAGGGATTATTAGGCATTTATCTTGAAGTTATTGATGTAAAGCCATGGTATGTATCTAGTCAATTCAGTTGTTATTTTTAAATACTTACAATATGCCAAATTTCAGTTTAATGTGGTTGGTTGTTGGGGCTTTTGTCTATATTTAGCAACAAGAAAGGACCTAGACTGTTGCTGCTTCTGCCAACTGAAAAGAAAGGGTTTTGTTGTCCTCCCTCTTTCCTTCATCTCCTTGGAAACTGTGGGCACACGCTGCTAGATTTCCCAATATGGTATACATTTTTTACATGCACAGGGTTTTTTTCATTGTATACTTAAAAGTTCAATATAATTACTCGTACATCCCTTATTTCAAAACAAAATGCTTTTTTACAAAGTATAAAAGATCTCCATTGTATAAAAATGCACCATGTGTGAAAACATACGTATTTTCAGTTATGCTGCATTTCTACGTTTTTGTCATTTTAGTCAGGCTATTCTGATAAATACTTCTTTCTCTTTTATACTCTGGTTACTCTGTTAAGTATGCTTAACAGAAATCTATAATGTTTGAAAAGATCTGCAGGAAACTGCTTTAATGTCTGATACCTACAAGAGAGCAAGTCAGTATGCCACACAACTGTCATTTCTTCTTCTAGATACTATCATACTGAATTTTAAAGCAAATGCTTTCTCTTGTAAAATGGTATATCATTACAAAGACAATGAAATAATAACAAGTGTAAAACAGTAAATATTAGTAAATAAAATGCAAATTCCTTTCTGTAATAAAGCTCAGAATTTTTTATATATGTAACTTTTTTACATATACTTAAATAAGGAAAATCTAGTCAAAGTTTAAGAATACTTATTAAGCATGAATTCTTAACTCAGTGAAATAATGATATATTACAGAGCAACATTTTTCATGTAAAATTCAAAAATTTCATCTATTAACAGCATTTTTTATAGAGATTACTGCAGAACCCTAAAAGACAAATCTGTTGTTACTCTGAAAGAAAAATCTGTGGAATTTTGTTTTAGCATCTGTGAGAGATCTTAGCTTTACGATTAATTTTATCTGTAATCAAACTGCAAATTAAACAAGACTTAAGTCATATTTTCTTACAGATTAAAACTTCATCAAATCAGGAATTCTTAGCTCCCATATGAGAAGATAAAAAAGAGTATCTGTACAAAGTGAGACAAATCTTTTATTATTATGAAGTAAATATTTGTGTGCTCTTAGGTTCTAAATAGTTGTTGACTTTTTATCAATCTTACATTGATGGCTTTCAGGTGGTAAACCTGCAAACTAAGCCTATGATTATCTAATATTTTACATCCAATTGTCTTCTACTTCACCATGGCTTTTTTTAATGTTCCTTATCAGTTTGCTGACACACCTAGAGTTTTAACCATTGTTTTCCCTGGAATCAAGAACAGAACCCAAAATTTCTAGTTCCAGGTATTCTGTGATTTCATAAAATAGTTATCTAATCAGCTGGGGGACTTTAAGTTCTGAAAAAGTGATTGTTAATGGTGCCAGTTATTTTTTCATGGGAACTAGAAGTCTGTTCTGAATGCCCCAAATCCAATTATTTCTCTGCATATGTGATTCATACTTTAATTGCATAGAAGGAACCTCTGGAATTTGTAATTTTACTTAACAGTAAAAGAACACTAACTGGCAAAATTAGAAATTTGGAGGCTATTTTTGCCTAATTAGATAAATTTCTCTCTGTGGGACTCATATCATTTAGAACATGAGATGGATTGCAAAGGAGCTGCAAGATGATGCAATTTACTGAAATATTATCTCTGGAATCTCTAATTTGCTGCAGAAGTCAGAAGAATTAATATTATTAACAGACAGAAAGGAAGTCTAATAGCCAAAGCATTTGATGCAACAAAGCTGTATCTTGTAACTTGTTTTTCTGTATATTTCTGTTCTGCTGTTGCAGTCTCTTTTACCAAAATTTTAAGAGGTTACATGTAAGCATTTAATTTCCTTCAGTCACTTACTACTCACTCAGAATGTTCAAGCACTTTAAGTAGGGTCAGTGATATCTTTGAGATGATCAGTCTCAAACATTCAACTGATCCTGACCTTCTGCTAAAAAAGCACCCAAAATAAGTTGCTTTTAATTTTTTTCTTTTTTTTTCACACTTTCCAAAGTGAGAGAAACATGATGTCATGGAATTTTCTGCCTATAATTATTCATTACTGTTTACCTGCCAAGTAGATACACCAAGCAAAGGAGAAAAAATTCAAAATAAAATTAATCATTCAACTTTATTTTTATCCCTTGTACATATGCATTAAAATGAAATTTTGATAATATTTAGGCAACCAGTTTTTAGTCAATAGTGGCCAATAGGTTACTTTGGGTACTGCAGATCACTACTGCAACACCCATATAAATTTTGTTCTGTCCATACCTTAATACTAACATTGTCCAGAAAAATATTTCCCCCTCAATATATTTGCCATCAAGTAGGTCAAGAGTGATCTACAGCAACATATCTGTGCATGAATCTGTTACACAGCCATGCATTGCATAACCAAGCCTTGTACTCCATCAACAGCTGCTCCCTCAAAATACTTGATTGCTTTTGAAGTCTCATTTCTTGTTAATTCCCTTTCCTTTGTGGAGCTTGAAATGGTACATAACACTTGGTATATTTAACATAGCTCTCCTTGTTTTTCAGGATTATAGTCTTAGATCTTTGACCTAAAGATGTCCTCCTCCATATTCCATGTAATGTTTTTCCACCTAATGTCCCTCAGTCCATTAATCTATCCACAGCATAAATGTGACCCTGAGATATTGTGTTACTACGTAACTTGTTGAAATTATCCAGAATGAAATGTAGGCTAGGTAAATAATTGGTCTGGCCCAGCAAATAATTTCTTGCATTTTTATGTTGAAGTCAGTTCTCTCACTTCAAGCGCAGCTGGTGCTGTGAGACTTGTTTCGGACGTAGAAAGCATAGTTTGCTATACAGTAATGTTACCCTAAGCTTTGCTTTTGATTTTTCATAGCTCACTTCAACTTTTGTTGTTAAACAGTAATTATTAAGAAAATGTAGAAAGCTTTTCCAGAAAGGATGATAATAAGGAGGATACTATGATAAATATCTGCTCTATGCAAATGGTTTGAAGACCTTTTTACATGTTGGTTTTATTTAAAACTATTAGTATATGGTTTATTTGGTCCGGCTGTCAGTGGGAGACGAATGCGAGAGCAGAGAAGGAATTAAACTGTAATAGAATAAGTATTGTACCAGACCTCAGAAGAAAATGAACATGATGAACAGTTTCAGCTAGTACAAGTCAAGAACTATTCAAGTTTTTATGGGCTGCCCCCCCCGCCCTTCTCTTCCAAATGGATTCTTGTGAATGGTATTAGGCACACCTTTTGTTGGCAAATCTAAACGGAACGGGGAGCCAGGACAGATGCTCCAGGAGCCTTTTTATTATTTTATCAGTCTCACATACGGAGTTGAAACACAGGCAATGATACAGGCTCACGTTGTCTCAGGCATTCCAGAGATTTCTGGGATACAGAGCATTCTTAAAAGCTTTTCAGCCAATAGCGTACTTTTAAAAGTTACGGACAACTGCCTTAACCAATCTTCAATAGCGCACGTACACCTGTTATACACAATGCTTGCTTGTTTGTACCTTATATAACAATGCACAGTATTCCATTATTAAGCTTAACCTTATCTATCTTGTTAAGCATATTTTTGCAACTCTAAAAGCTATCTCAGCCAAACCTAGAAACTCTAACCATTGTTTTAATGTCCTTACTTGATGTATAATTGTATCTTCTTCAAGTTTTCACAGCCAAAGCTAATCCTAAACTCTTCTGCTTTATTTCTGAAACTTGCTTTTATTTCTCACACTTAAAGGAGTCTTTCTACCTTTTTTTGTGTTTCCCACACCTTTCAAGCCTCTGAACATCTACTTTGCTTTATTTCAGATACATTCATTTGTACCTCAGGCGAGTTATATTTTTTAAGTAGACCTGTATAAATTATTTATGGGAACAAAAATGTATTATTCTATTCTTTAATATTCTGTCATCTTGTAGTCTAATGAATTTCTGTTTTAAAGGCAAAAATGTCACATGTTAAACAAGTGGGACTTCTAGCTGCTGGATGTCAGCCATGGAACAAGGATATATGTGCTGCTAGTGGAGACAGATTTGCCTACTGTGCTACCCTTGCTGTTTATATTTATCAGGTAAGATTATTCTTGTTTATCACACTAGTTACATTTTTCCATTGCTGTTGATCACTCACTTTGAACCCTTTCGACAAATGTTTCTGCAATGCTTTTGGAAGTATGGTTGCTGCTGAGAAGATGTCTATGTAAACCTCAATATTCCATTCAAAATACCCCTGAAGCTGTATGTGTCAAGAATTATTTTTAGAAGACAGGCTCACAGTGCAGCAAGAAGACAGGGTTCTGAGGGAGAAATGAAGCAATTCCACAACTGCATTTGAAGCTGTAGTATAAAATAGTCTTTTGCACAGTGGATTAAAATGGTTCAAAGTTGTGGATTCAGTGATCCACCTTTATTTGATTTGGAGCCTGACCTCCTCAGCACTGTGGTCTTCTGAAGTTTGCAGTTGCTGTACCTCAACACCTAACTAAAAAATAGAAATGCTGTGACGTAGAATCTTCAGATTGAGAAATATGTGAGGAAATATAGGATGCACTTACTTTAATTTTAAGAGTTATACTGGTAGTAGGATTAAAATAAACAAAATTTAATGTGTCATGTTTGGGCATATGGTTTTTTTAATATATATTTTTAACTGTACTAAGTAATTTTAAAAATGAGAAGGATTTCAAACTCATTTTTATGTTCTATCCTGTTTAACCCCTTGGAGATTAGTAAATGATTGTTACCATGCCTACAAATAAAGCATTTTAGGATTGTTTGAGTACACGTCTCAATGAAATATAATGATTTATAAGTGAAAAGAGGATAGACATAAAACTGGTTTTTGGATAGTTGGATATTGGACAACCTTTCTGTCCAAGTCAAATGTATAAGAATTTATTTTATTGAGATGTGAGGTACTGGCAATTGTTAATGCACTATAAATTCATCTGTAAGTCTAATACTGTTATATGACATATTCTCCAACCCAAAGGTACTTAAAGTAAGTTTACAAAAAATGTATCTCTAAAATGATTTTTACTATTTTTTTAGCTGGATCACCGATACAATGAATTCAAGCTCCATGCGATTATGTCTGAGCATAAGAAGACAATCACAGCCATATCTTGGTGTCCCCACAACCCTGACGTGTTTGCAAGTGCCAGTGCAGATAGTTTAGTGATCATTTGGAATGTGAATGAACAGAAAGTTGTGGCCAAGCTGGACAATACAAAAGGTATTTTAGACATGGAGACCTATTTGACCCATACAGCTTGATCCACGGGTATGAGAAATACTTGATATAGTGTAAGCTCTATAGTTGGTAGACCAGAGTTTTAACAATTGCCTAACACAATATTCTTGTCAGATTTGTTGCAGTTCATTCTATACAATAATGATAGTGTGTTTGATTAAATTGCTGTGAACCATCTCATATTTGGTAAAGAAAGATGTTATTCTTTTTCTCTAAAGAAGTTGACCAGTTCAAGAATTAACTTTGCTAATGATATCTTGTTGAGCAGAGAAAAAAAAAAAAACACATTATTTTCATCACTGTATAAAAGGATAAATAATTAAATTTTAAAATAATAAATTTCATGATAACTTTAGCTAAGTGAAAGCAAATAAAAGATAGCCTTAACAGATTCAAGTATAAATCATCAGTGAATTGGAACAGCAGCTTTTGTTTAAATACCCTAATGCTTGTCTACCTGAATCTTGTCTCAGGCCTTGAAACTGCTGGAGATTGTATTACAAGTCTAGGGGTTTGAGCATCCATGTTACAGTTATATTTCCCTGCCCAGTTCTGATTTATTCCATTTAGTCAAAACCAGTACCTGTATTTCTGTTTCTACAGTCCATCTTGTCAGGTGTCCTTGACTCCTACGTTTGCATTCCTGGAAAGTGGATGCAACCCAAGAACAGTCAGAATCTCAGGATCTAATAGGCCATTTTGGGACTCCCTACTCTGTTCTCTCCAGAGCATTTAGGGATAACTCTGGAAATCTTGTACATCTTGCATATCGTGCAAAAGAAAACTCCACAGTGATTTAATCTATTCTAAAAGAAATATTGTATCAGTTTATGCATGAATATAAATGCTGGTACTTATTTTTCAATACCTTGCTTGTTTAAAAATCTTCTTCAGGCAATGACTACACATGAAAGAAGTGTTGTTATTAATGTTTTAGTATTTTTAGAAACTAATTTAAGATAATATGTTTAAAATTCTATTGGTTTCTCTTTTAGTCCCTTTTACAATGCCATGTAAAAGTGTTTAAATACAGTTTTAAGTTTTCAGCTTGAGCAATCTGCTTACTGTCATTTATTCCTTTAGGCACACAATATTAAATTATGAGGATGATGAGTTGAGATCAAAATTGTTAAATAGGACTGCCTACAGTTTGGTGTTAGGCAGCTGAATTAAAACTGTCATGTTGTTCATCCAGAAGGAAGCTATCAAAAGTTCCTTTTATTACAGAACTAGCTTTCAAATTTTGTCACAAATATCTGCTTCTGTTATATTTATCTCTAAATTTCATTTTATTTTGCGAAAATAGGAATTTTGAAATTCTCAGTATTTTACTAGCTTAGCAGCAAATAACTCACAGTAAAACATAGTGGTGAATGGAATTCTGAATGAATGAAAGTATTGTTTGCAGGATCAGTCTTACCCTCTTTCAAATGTGTGATTGTCTTCGGCACTGATGAAGTATAGGTATCATTAAATATGGCCCATCAAAGTAGTATAAAAGTAACTTGGGAAATAATCTTACCTCCCACCTATGGAAGTCTGTAGTTTACTTTTACACTTGTTGTGTGAAGAAGATGTTCACACAGTTCTTTAAATTTCAGTCTAGTAATTTTTGTGTAGAACAATTATTTCTACTGTTTTTCAAGACAATTGCTGATACTAGGTCAAGGAATACTACACTGAATTTTGTATCCTGATTCTTATAAGGTTTACCTGTATGTTTCAGGAATTCCTGCGTCACTTAGCTGGTGCTGGAATGCAGGTGATGCAGTTGCATTTGTGTCCCACAGAGGTCCGCTGTACATTTGGACTATCTCAGGACCTGACAGCGGGGTAACTGTACATAGAGAAGCACATAGTTTCTTGTCAGATATCAGTCTGTTTAGATGGCATCCAAAGAAAAAAGGAAAGGTGATATTTGGACATACTGATGGAAGCCTATCTATTTTTCAACCAGGTAAAAACTCATATGGTAAAATATTTATTTTTATATATGTATCTCTTGTTTTTCTGTATGCATGTAATTCTGCACTTTTAAAAATTAGCTTCTATAATGTAGGTACGTATATAAAACTTGTTCTTGATTCATAATATTCCTACTTCCTATCATATCACAAAAATATGATTTTTTCAATAAAGAATGCAGAGCATTTTCTTTATATCTCCTCCCTTTTGTGACCAAGATAAGACTGCAATTTTTTGACAACTACAATAAACACTTTTTTTTTGGAGAATGGTAACAGCCATGATCTTCTACTGAGCTATATTTCCCTAAAAGTTTATTCTTCTGACTGGAAAGACTTGAATCTTTTGTTTACTTTCTTACTTTTGCATTTATTCTGGAGTCCTCTGTTGCATATTCTAGAGTCATCTGCAATTTTATATGTAGAATCTCATGTCACACTTAATATTATCTTCATGGTTCTGTTCTGTCAAAGGATAGATGGGAAAATATTTATCTCTTTTTGTCTGAAATCCACCATGCACATTTGTGCATACTTAATAAATAGTCTAGTTTTCTGCTAAGAAGGTGTCATGATGATAAGCTCATTTGAAGGTAAAACTTCACTTGTTTTCATAGTTTTCTTCAAAGACAGATGTCTGTATTAGGTTGACTATTTAAATCTTTTTTCCTGACTACTTTTTTCTCCAGTAAAAACTGATTTCCAACTTAGTAAGAAAAACTGTTCTTTAAATAATGTGTTAATTTTACATAGAGTTGTTCTCCAAGAGCCATGAAAAATTTGTTTTCCTTCAGTTCACTCTACTAAGTTGTCACACAGGATGTCACAGAGAATAGATTCCCTTGCTTCTGAGTGCTGACTGAATTAGCACCAGCATTGGGAAAAGGAAATCTATTTTATTATGATAACATCTAAGTATTTATCATACTGAGATGTTTCATTGTTGCTGTGTGTAGTTTCCTGCGTTGATATGGCAAGCCACAACCTTTCTGAGAGCGCCACAGAGCATTCCTAGGGAGAGTGGGAGAACCACTTTCCCGCAGCCTTTCGGCAGCCCGCGCTATCTCAGTTAATTGTCGGCTCACAACAACGGTGGCGGTAAAGGAGGCGAGAAGGCTCCCCGCATGGAGACTGCAGCAGGTCTTTATTCCATGCTAACTCCCCAAGGCCTAGGACCAGCACATGTGCTACCCCCATAGGCAGAGGGCTGGCACATGGCATGGTGCCCAGGGCAGAGAAGCTGGTGCCTCATTGGTCCCCAAAGCAGGGAAAGTGAGCATGTGACTTGGGAGTCCTTATCTTGGGGAACAGGGGGTGGAGAGAGTACATGGACGAATGGTCTCAGGGCATAGAGGCGGTACAAGGGTGATACAAAGGCGGAGTTAGGATAACAGAGCCAACAGGGAGAACCCTGAGCAAGTGGTTTGGACTAGAGGTGGGGGAAGAGGGAAGCCCTGGGGAAAGGGCAGGCAGGGATATGGAATAGGGGTATATCACATGTAATGAAGTCTGTCTAGAATGACTTGAATACGAAAACAGAAATAATAAGAAAAATATTTAAAATATCGAAATTACATTCTGCAACTGAAAATATGATATAGGCTAAAAAAATTTAGGCAGTGGCAGTTTAGTATGTACCACAGTTCAAGTTGCTGTAAAAAAATTGTTTAAGGAAAATTATCCATTACTGCTGGGGATAAAACTATTTGCATCAACTTGAAATTTAGATTAGATTATCACAGGAATTCTGCCTTTCTCTGTATTTAGGATAGTTTTCTTTATTATTGTAATATTACACATCTTTATTAAAATAATTTTAAAATTAAAAAAATCAAACATACAAGTTGTTTCCTGTTCTCAGCATGCATTAGATTCTTCATTTCCAATACAGAAATAAAATTTGAAAATTTATTTGGAGCAGGGTGAAAATTTTCTGCATAAATAGCAGACTACACAATGTTTTTTTCATTGTTGTTACCTACTTAGTTTTCTTTCCCATGGCTGTATTTTCTTTTTTATTAACTATAGACTATCCATTATTGTATCAGAACATTTAGTGTAAAGAAAAACTATGCAAGAATTTTGTATTAGTACCCAGTTTTTAGGGAGATTCAATGCAGTCATATAGAGGCAAATATTTTTTACTATTTCTCCTTTCATTTTTTATCAAAATAAACACAGCTTACTTAAATAACCTGTGACTCAGTTGCATGATTCATACTGTTCATGTCTTCTTTTAATGGAAAACAAAATTTAACGGTTAGGGTTTTCATGAGGTTTGCTTTTAGACTCTTTTTTTTTGAAAGACAGGTATGAATGTATGAATGTGGCTGGTTTCAATCACTTGAAGACTTTTTGCTTTTAGTTCTTGTACAGCTAACTGAAAAATGACAGTTCTGCTTTGTTGTCAGTTCTTGTTTTTCATTTCAATGTTGATTTGCAGTAAAACAAAAAGGAGAGCTGAAATGTAAGCAGAGGACATTGTTTAAGAAAGTGAGAATCCTCAAGTTTTTGGCAAATTAAAGCAGTTATCATACTTTTAATGTTATTCCCAATGCTTCAGAAGAGTGAAAAAAAATGAAATTGAGAAGCTGGCTTATGCTGTTAATTGTTGTGCAGTCTTAAATTATTTCTCCCATTTCTGGTACCTGATTTTATAAAGTTGCCCTAGATGTAATGTGTATGAACCAGTACTTAAACTGAAAATTAGATTGAAGGTGATAATGAAAGATGTCAATTCCTTATTTCTAGAAAAGCAATTTTTTTTTTTCCCAGTATAAGATCATAACTTAAAAAATACAGATCTATTTCATTTGGACTGTACACTATCTTAAAAAACTAAGATTAATCTCTCTGTAAAAATAAAAGTGGGAAATAAGTATGATGTTAAAAAAGTGGGTTTTGGTAATATGAATCATCAAGTGAAATATGTCATCTTTTTTGTAGGTGTCAGAATAGATATTTAATGGTCTGTTTTGGCTCTATACAATATCCTATATTCCCAGAGGCTCTATATATCCTCTGTACAGGATCTATAAACACTTCATAGTTGCACACATAGTTTTAAAGAAGAAAAAAGGTTGTTCAGAAAAACCTTTACTGCCGCTGTGGTTTTCTGGTTCATATTGCCTTCATTTTGCCTATATTTGCTGTGGTGTGCAGATTTACTTAGACTCAAATGGATTGTATTTTATGTTGTGCTGCAGACCTTTACTCCTAGAAATTATTAGAACAATGTACATGATTTAACATACTTTCCTTTCCTATAAAACTAGGTTAATAAACTTGACTGCTGTTTCTGTTTTCTGCTGTATTGAACATAAAGTCAAATCTGATGGAAAAATAAATACTCTAAGTCACGTACTGCAAAGACAGCTTCATTAATTTCACTGGTGCAGACAAGAGAGCAGGCTAGTGAAAATTTCAGGGAGAGAGAAAAAATTATGTTTGTCAACCTTGTAACTATTGACAGGATATATTTGATTTAATTTTTAAATAACCTGTTTTCTTGTGCACTTTAAAGGTTCTAAGAATCAGAAACATGTCTTACGACCAGAATCTCTTGAAGGAACAGATGAAGAGGATCCAGTTACAGCTCTGGAGTGGGACCCTTTGTCAACTGATTACCTTCTTGTTGCTAATTTACATAATGGTATTCGACTAGTTGATTCTGAATCTCTGTCCTGCATCACAACTTTTAGTTTTCCCAGTGCAGCAGCATCTGTTCAGTGTTTAGCCTGGGTTTCTAGTGCACCTGGAATGTTTATAACTGGAGGTAAGGCTTTTATTTCCTGATATATACAAAGGTAATAAATACAGAACTGAGTCTTCAAAATTGATACTCCAAGTTTGATTTTTCTGTTTTGTAACATTTTTACAAGTAGAAGCACGTGTGAATTGTACAAAAATAGACCATAACACAAAACCATAAAATAATAAAACTACACTGAGCAGTTTTACATGTTTTAAAAATTTTAGCTACACAAATATGTGACTTTCTGCTATTTTTTATGCTAAATAATATTTTTTTCATGCACACTTTAGCAACAAATATATGAATTCCTTTGGGAATAGGAATAAAAATGTATTGTACTAATTGATGTCACTTCAAAGATTTAAAACATTAAAAGAAGAAAAGAATCTATTTCCTTCTTTTCTACGCCATAGACATTATGGCTCAGGTTGAACTAATGAATAAGGAAACTAAGACTGGCAGAATATTTTATAGTAACAGAGGTTCCATAGAATTTATCTATATTTAAATAGCTAATTTTAATAAAGATTCTTGTTGATAGTGATATGGCCATGGAGGTAAAAGGAGGATAAATAGGATGCCATGGATGTTGCACTAGATGATCTCCAGAGGTCCTCTCCAACCCTAACTATTCTCTGATTCTATGGAGTTGATAGTACCTGCTTACAAAATTCTTAAGACTTAAAGTTTAATTAATTGTTGTATTTTTGCATAAATCAGTCCTCAAACCACATGCCTCTGTGTTTTGTTTTGTTTTTTTAAACCTCAGATTCTCAGGTCGGTGTGTTACGTGTTTGGAATGTTTCACGTACAACACCTATAGATAATTTTAAATTGAAGCAAACTGGTTTCCATGGCTTGCATGTGCTAAGTTCTCCTCCAAAGAAAAAGTGTAAGTGTAATTTTGATTGTTGTTCATTGTACTGGCTGCAACTTAAGAATATCTTATTTATGAGTCTTGTTATGTCCAGATCAGTCTCTGTAAGGTTGGTCAGCTATTTAGTTCTTAAAGTACCTTCTGCTGCTAGTGGACTAAACAAATTCATAAACAATCAAGCACTTTATAAGGTCCTTCTTTAGTAGGCCAGACCTCATACAGGAATTCTCCATTTCTTTTGTTTAAAATCTCATAAGAATACAAGCATTTTACTCTTTATAATTTTACTTATTATTAAAATAAGAAATAATTTTCTCTCTTTGTCTTTTGCTTTATATTGTTAAGCATGTTCATCACATTATCCTGCTAAAAATCACCATACGTCTTCAACAAGTGAGGCTGTTCCTCCTCCAACTTTAACCCAAAACCAAGCATTTTCTCTTCCTCCTGGTCATACCGTCTGTTGCTTCATGGATGGTGGAGTGGGGCTTTATGACATGGGAGCCAAAAAGTGGGATTTCCTTAGAGATTTGGTATGGTTCATCTCTGTCTTTGAAATGAGAGTTTATTTGGCTTAGGAACTTTCTTCTAACAGCAAAAAACCGGAGAATGAAGTCTTTGCAGTACTGTAAAGCAGTTTCTATTGTTAAGAAGAGCCTAAATTTCTAGAAAATGAAATGACAGTTCTGAAGTTTAAAGTAATCTTTTATTGCAGATGACTGAATTCTGTTGGAAGTATTCTGACAGTTTGTTTTAAACCAGAAATAAAGATTTAAGGACTTGGTTTTTGTTTGTTTATTTTTTAACTGAAGTTTTAGTTTGATGGCCTTCTCAGGAATTTTCTTTAGTGGGTTTTCTATAATTCAGGATAAAAGTTTGAGTCAAATCAGAGAGATATATGGTGAAGGCACTCAGTTTAACATTACAAAGACTGAACTATTAAATTTACTTTGAAGCTGAAATTCAGAAATGTGTTTAACACATATTAGATGACCCTCTTCTTCACCAGGCTTTTGGTTATTGAGGTTCTTGAGGTTCTTGAGGAGTTTTCTCTTTTCCTTTTTCATTGAAAAAAACCCTAAACAAACAAAACCCAAATAATTTTCAGCTGTACTCCCATATGTGTTTGAATAGAGGGTGCTGGTTGGTTTTCCATTTTTATTGTGTTTGGTTCTATAAAGCAACTGAGGCTTAAAAAAATTCTTACATAATACCTACGTTTCATATATTTGCCAACTTAAATTCTACAAATGCATGTCTTGGAAAACAAGCAATTGATACGTGAAATCTCTAATGGATTGAAGTTTAAACTGCAATAGAGCATAGACTGTATCTAGAAACACAGAATATTCAGTGGGGTACTAGACAACTTGGAGAACATGTTCAACATACAGAGCTTTATTTTTTCAGTCGGGTACTTTTTACTAAAAGGGAAAAACTATTCCAATTTTTAAAAATTTTTTTTTCCTTAGTTTTTTAAATTCAATTTTTTAGCAACTTAGTTCCAACAGAAAATGCTAACACGTTCTTGGCACTGTGTACCCTGCTGTTTCAAGAAATAATTTTTCTGGTTTTAATAATAATCTCTGAAAGAGCATGTTATAGTCAAAGTTATTTTATGCCTTTTAATTTTGACTGATAAGACATAATATACAGGGGTTTTGTAATTACTTAATTGACCTGACAGGTAAATTAAATACAATGTATTTTAGAGTTTGATCTAAAATTGGACTCATGAAAAACAGCAAATGTAATAAAAATGGATTAAATATTTGTTTCATTTAAGGGACATGTTGAGACCATCTTTGATTGCAAATTCAAACCTGATAACCCTGATCTTCTTGCTACAGCTTCATTTGATGGCACAATAAAAGTTTGGGACATAAATACTTTATCAGCGGTTTATACATCTCCTGGTAATGAGGGGGTTATTTATTCCATTTCTTGGGCTCCAGGTAAGAATATTTTTCTGTATGTCTAAATATTCTTTGAATTAGCATTGACTGCAGAATTTGTCATATAAAAGTATTAGTTTTATATAGAAGGGCATTGTATAAGGTTTAAACAAAACTTAATTGTCTGTGAAAACAGCAGAATTCAATGCTTCAGACCTTGCTGAAGCTTATCCTTCTGAGTAATGCTTCCAGTATTTCATACTCAGAATGGAGGGAGGAAAATCTCCAGAACATTTCTAACATGGCATTACGCAAATGACAAAATGACTTGCTTTGCATAAGAAGCAGTTACTTAAAGGAATTCAGCTTACATTTTGGGCTGAAATAATGGAACATATGTATTTAGTTCTTCTTCCTCCTTTGTGTAGGAGTCTAATCACTGAAGAACTCTGCTTTTACCCTATTAGAATAGGAAGTGGCTTTTCTGCAAAGCATCTGCTTTTTCTTAGAGAAATCACTGGAGTCAGTGGGAAGTTTTGTTTTCAAAACTGTTCTGCAACCCTCTTTGGTGTACCTGAAAATACACTTCTGATAGTTCAGTAGTCGATAATAGGTTGGCTTCCTTGATGTGTTTTATTTCTTTGGCCAGCAGACACATTTCTAAAAAATCTAAATAATTCATCTCTCTGTTCTCACCTACACTTTTAAGAAATGATAATGGACAGGAGAAAAATATTGTGATGGGAAGCATAATGTAGTCTGCATATGTGAAATAAATTTGCACTTTTTCATTTCAGAGAGTCTCTTGGACCTTGTTCCTCTTCACAAATAATTTGTCTTGCTATATGGAAATTATGGCAATATGAAATATGGGTCTTATGTTTGGTTATTTAGCTTTGAAGTTTAAATTCAATTTGTAGTTGTATCTCACAATAGTTTGTTTGCTGCTGGAGGGGTGTGGGGTTGTTGCTTTTTTGTTTTGTTTTGTTTTTTTTTAAAAAAGTAAATTGGAAGCATGTGCTTCAACTTTGGTCCTTTCCATCCTGCCCAAAAGCTCCTGTCCCTCCTTGCCAGAACTTTTGCTGCTTCTTTCACCTTACTCACAGACAGTTCCTATCTGCCTTGTACTTTTTTCCTAATATATAATCTAATGCATGCCACCATTTCTTTGGTCTCAGAAGACCACTGAAAAAAGTGATTACTCCTTTTTCTTTTTTCTCCCGCATCATTCTCCTACCTGAGTCTATTCCCATATTATATATTTACCTTGCTAGACTCCTCCTGAACAGATTGCCTTTTCTGCCTCTGAAGCTTGGAATAAAATAACAGTCAAAACTTTCCTATGAATCTGCTATTTTTGAAAAGGAAAGCTATATTAGGATAGAGAGTCACTGTGGTGAGGAGAACTTGGTGACTTTTGGATTAGACCTGAACTGAATTTTCAGGTTCTCACTGTGGAGTTTTGTATTCAGATTTTCCACCCTGTAGAGTGTGGTTACAGATTTAGGTACATTCTTGATGGTCTTAGATGCAGCAATGGTGCAAGATTAAGAAAACAAAATACTCTTAGATGTTCTGTCTCATTTTTATGATTTGTCTTAATACATAGGGAACTTTAAAGGAAAATGCTCTAGTTGCTACAACTTTAAGCTTGCAACATTGAGATTCTCTCTCTTTCAGTTTGAGTCATGCATCATGATCATTAATTTCTTAACATGAAAGGCTTTCAGCAGGCATTAAGATACTTTTTACAGCAATACAATTTTTATTTGACCATTCCTCAAAACAGGAATGTAGAAAAACAGGTCAGGCTTTCACTGAAATTGGTGTTTGTGACTTAGTAGCAGATGCTGGCCTTAAACTATGGAAAACTCATGTTTATGTGCCATTGATGTCTTCTGTTCATATTACATTTCTTCGATTTAAAGTAGAACCACCATCAAACAATATTGTGATTTTATAATTATTGTAATATTTTACAAACATCTTTCTTTAAAGGAGATCTGAACTGCATAGCGGGTGGAACATCCAGAAATGGTGGCTTTATCTGGGATGTTCGAAAAGGCAAAATTATAACCAGATTCAGCGAGGTAAGATGAGATTACTTCTTTTTTTGTTTAAGTGAAATGTTAGTCATTCCCTCTAGTGTGCATAATGAGAGATGGCCAAAGTTCATACATTTTTTAAAGGTGCTGTAGTATAAAAATCTGTAGAATTATGTGGGTGCCAATTTACATGTGTGGCAGAAGTATTTTTACTCCCTCAGACTGGATTTGTGATATGAGAGTGGTACCAGGTGGACTCCATTATCTTAAAATTGGTCCTGCAGGGATACATGGCAAAAGCATAGCTGATTCCTTCTTAACTGTGTAAACATAATATGGACATACAGACTCAGCATCAAAATGAAAACTGTGTTCTGTATTTTCAAACATAAGGGCCAGAAAAAACTTTCAGTCCCTGAAGTCTAAATCAATAAAGCTCCATTTTGCAGCACACTAAGCAGTATGACTCATTTAGCAGCTTGCCTTGTATTACCTGAAATCTATCCAGGCATTTTTAAGTCCTGAAATAGTAACATAATTTTTATTGGCGGAAGGAGCTGTGAATACTATACTGTAGCATTTTACACTATTTTGTGTATTTCTAGTATATAGATGTGATCTTCAGGTTATACAGACGTAATTATTTAACTGTAGGATCTGCGTTAATGTACAGGGGATGCTCTTTAAGAAGAGAGGTGGGGGAGTGAGGAGAAGTACAAGCAGAAAACAAATATACCTACCTTCAGGAGTTCTGGGATTCGGACACTGATATTTGCATTTGTGCTACTAAATATCTGATACATGTCCCGCTTAAATTTTCTCATACCACAATTTTCTTGCCCACTAACTTCATTATTCCAATAAGTAACTAAGCTTTATTCAGAATCCCTGAATGAGTAAGGTTGGAAGGGATCATCTGGTCCAACCTCCCTGCTCAAGCAGGATCATCCTAGAACACATTGCACGGGATTGCATCCAGATGGTTCTGGAATATCTTCAGTGAGGGAGATTCCACAACCTCCCAGGACAATCTGTTCCAGTGCTCAGCCTCATACACTAGAGGAGTTCTTCCTCATGTTCAGGTGGAACTTCCTGTGCATCAGCTTCTGCCCATTGCCTTTATCCTATTGCTTGGCACCACCGAGCAGAGCCTGGCTCCATCCTCTTGGCACCCTCCCTTCAGATACTGACAGACATTGATGGTCACCTCTCAGTTGTGACTTCTCAAGACTGAACAGGCCCAGCCCTCTCAACCTTTTCTTGTAAGAGAAATAATTTTTGTTGCCCCCCATTGGACTCTTTCCACAAGCTCGATGTCTCTCTTGTACTGGGGAGCCCAGAACTGGACACAGCACTCCAGATGTGGCCTCACCAGGGTTGAGTAGAGAGGCAAGATCACATTCGTCAACCTGCTGGAATGCTCTTCCTAATGCACCCCAGGACACCATTGGCTTTCTTGGCCACAGGGGCACTGCTGGCTCATGGGCAGCTTGGTGTCCTCCAGGACCCCCAGGTCCTCCACAGAGCTGCTGCCCAGCAGGCTGGCCCCAGCCTGTCCTGGTCACTGGGGTTATTCCTCCCCAGGTGCAGGACCCTTCATTTGGCTTTGTTGAATTTCAGCTGGTTCCTCTCTGCCCATCTCTCCAGCCTGCTGAGGTCCCTCAGAAAGGCTGCACAGCACTCTGGGGTATCAGCCACCCCTCCCAGCTTTGTGTCACCAGGGAACTTGTTGAGGAGGCATCTGCCCCTTCATCAAGTCATTGATGAACAAACTAAATAATTCTGGGCCCAGTGTTGAACCTTGTGGGCCACCACTAGTGACAGGCCTCCAACTAGACCCTGTGCCACTGATTACAGCCCTCTGGGATCTGCTGTTCAGCCAGTTCTCAAGCCACCTCACTGTCCACTCATCCAGTCCACACTTCCAGTGTGTGAAGATCTCTTGCCCCCTTTACCCAATTTCTTGCTTATTGGGATGCATTGCTCTTGAGCCTGGAGGAAGCGATCCTTGAATATCACTGGTTCTCTTGGACCCTTCTTCCCTGCAAGGCGTGTTCCCATGGAACTGTTCAAAGAAAATCCCTGAAGAGACTAAAGGTAGCTCTGCTGAAGTCCATGATTGTATCTTACTTGCTGCCCTGCTTCCACCTTGCCTGATACTGAACTCCACAGTCTCGTGATCGCTACAGCCAAGGTTGCCCCCAACCAGTCTCGTGATCACTACAGCCAAGGTTGCCCCCAAACTTCACATCTCCCATGAGGCTTTCCCTGTTTGTTAGTATGAGGTTCAAGCAGCACAACATTCTTTGTGGGATCCTCCACTACCTGTGACAGGAAGGTGTCTTTTAACACTTTCCAGGAATCTCTTGGACTGTGCTTCTCTGTGTTGCTTCTCCAGCAGATGTCAGGGTAGTTGAAGTGCCCCACAAGAAGCAGTGCCTGTGACTTTGGGGCTGCTTCTAGCTGGCTATAGAAGGCTTCATCCACTTCTTTTTCTCTATCAGGCAGCCTATAGCAAACACCCACAACAGTACCTTTTATCCAAACCATAAGCTTTCAACTTGCCCATCATCCACCCCAAGACAGAGCTTGATACATCCCAAGTGTTGCCTCACACAGGGGGGCAATTCCACCAATGTCACTTCCTGATCAGTCTTTCCTAAACAGTGTGTAGCCTTTCATGGCAACATTCCAGTCATGCAAGCTATCCCACTGTCTCTGTAATCACAGTGCAGTCAAAGACCTGTGACAGCACACAGATCTTTGGTTCATCCTGTTTGTTCCCCATACTGTGTGTGCTGGGGTACAGGCACTTTATAGAAGTATTTGATTGTGCCCACATCCCAGTAGGGGTGCAAAGGGATGCCCCATAGTCCTGTCTAGTGAGTATGTCTTTGAGTGCTTGTGCTTGCTCCAGGTATTGCCTCTTAAGTTTCCTTATGCTACTGGAGTGGTTTCTATTACTCTCTCTTTCCCTACACCTTCTCTCTGGCAAGCCTGGCCCTGGCCTCTTTCCAATCTAGTTTAAAGGTTTCTCAATGAGCCCTACGAACTCCTGAATTAAGATCCTTCTTCTCCTTTGAGACAAGTGGACTCCATTTATTGCCAGCAGGCTTGGTGTTGTATAAACTGACCCATGATCAAAACCCCCAAAACTGTGCTGGTAACACCAGTATCAAATCCAGATGTTCATCTGCATGATCTTCTTGTTTCTTGCCACATCATTCCATACAACTGGCAGGACAGAAGAGAACACAATTTGTGCTTCACATCTCTTTACCAGTCATCCCAAGGCCCAAAGGTCTCTCTTGATTGTCCACAGTGTTCTTTATTTAAGTTTCAGGTTTATATAGTTATGGATTGCTCATTGTTCAGCTTGACACAGTTTTGTCTCTTGGATCCTGGAGGTTACAGCAGTTTTACTACCTATCTCCGTATTCTTAATGTTTTAGACTTGGATTCTCAAACATCCAGCTGTATTGGGTACTCATTATAATGTGGTTTTGTACAGTATACTGTACTGGGAGAAAAGGGCTGAAGCCCATAGGAGAATAAAGTAAAAATGATGAGTCAATAGATGAGAGAAAAAGGGGTGAATTATTTCTTATTGATAGGTATTTTGCATTTTTTGAAGCATGGAAAGAATGGAATCTTCTGCATTGCCTGGAGTCATAAAGATTCCAAAAGAATAGCAACCTGCAGCAGTGATGGATTTTGGTGAGTGTTATTGGAAGAAAAAAAAAATTGCTAAATACACTTCTCAAGTCCATAAATTTTGACAGTACTCTCAGTAATTAATTATAAAACTTTTCTTACTGGACAAAACTTGAATTATATTAGTATTCTGTACTTGTTAGGGTATGTTTTTCATGATTTTAAGAAAAAAAATAAAGGAAATGTTTTCAAAAGGAATAGTGTCTAAGACACTCTGATAGTGAAACTAAGTACTGATTTTTATTTGGACAAGAATATCCTCCTATGTTTCTTATCTGTAGAGGACACTTTTCAAAAGCCATCCAATTTGCTTGTCTTAATTTTTAATTTTTTTGTTGTTGTTGTTGTTTCAAGGACTAAGAAGTACTATTTTAGAATGAAGTAATTACAAGCATACTATCACAGGAGTATAATACCTCATTTCTAAAAACACATGAATATCCATTGAGACCAATTTTGCATATATTGTGTTTCAGTACATTTAAAAAAATCCTTCTTCATTTGTTTCCTCTGCTACCTCTGTCATTCCAGCTCAAACCTAATGGGCAGCATTTCTAGAAAACAATCAACTTTTTTTTTTTTTTTTTTTTTTTAATTCAAGAAGATCTATTTGTGCCTTAAAGCCATGACTACAGCTTTGCTTTTGGGCTATGGGGATCCTTTCAAGATAGAGATACTACAGTGAACATCTTTAAAGCCCCTCTGAAGAAACATAGATAATGAAGTAGAGTTAGATGTTGTATAATCAACATCCAGTTAGATGTTGTAATTGAGGGGCTGATATTGTTTGTGGCTATTTCTCCTATTCTTTGTGTATATTTTTTTGCTATCTGGTCTTATTTGCACAGAAAAAAACTTAATTTTGGAGAGCCTACTCAGAATGTATTTTTGCTTATAATAATACATTGTAATTGGTTTCAGTATTATTCGAACAATTGATGGCAATGTTCTTCACAAGTACAAACATCCAGCTGCAGTGTTTGGCTGTGATTGGAGTCAAAATAACAAGTAAGTAAAAATTAACCCAAAGAATTGACAATATTTACTATTTAAATTGATTACCAGCAAAGTAACACAAAGTTATCTAGAATGTGATATTCACTGTGATGGTAAAACACTGAAATTATCTGTTCCACAGTAAGGTATGCCTATAGCAGCTCTATTCTCAGTAGTATATTTCATTGACCACCATGAACTTCCTTAACTTTCAAAGGAGGATCGTTTCATATTGATAAGAGAAAAAAAAAATTATCTAGGTGAATATATAATGGGGGGGAAAAAAAAGCAGACATTCAATACCAGGAACAAGGGGTTTAGATTGGCGTCCTTGTAATGGCTGCTAAGGTGAAGATGCAGCAGACAACTAAATACATTGTGATTATATGTAAATTTTTTAGATAATTCCTAAAAATGACACAAGAACTTTTTGTCAAAAAAAGAAAATTATATAGTAATTCAATCTATTAATAGTTGTGCATTGAATGCATAGTCATACTGTAGTGCAAATACTATTCCCTACTGCAACTAATGGATCTTTATCAGTTTTTTTTCTGATTTAGTTTATTTAATTGGATTATCAATAGCTACATCTTGAAGAGATGAAGGAGAAGCAAAAATATGCTATTTAAAAAAAAAATAGTTGCAAATTGCACTTTTTTTTTTTAATTTAAAAAGGCATTGGTCATCTCTGTGATTTTGCTGTTTTTATTTTGCAGAGATATGATAGCTACTGGTTGTGAGGATAAAAATGTTCGTGTTTACTACTTGGCAACCAGCTCAGATCAACCACTGAAAGTTTTTACTGGGCATACTGCAAAGGTGTTTCATGTACGGTGGTCTCCTCTCAGAGAAGGAATCCTCTGCAGTGGCTCTGATGATGGGTTAGTATTTCTGAACTATTAGAAAACTTAAACCTCAAGCAGGACTATTGGACGAACTTAAGATCTTTACTTGCAATGGTGTTGTGAACACTTGATAATCTAAATCTCTGCCTTGTTCAGATTCAGGCTTTAGCTTTGCTCTTAGCTTTATGTAGTATTTAGGCAGCAGGATCATGATCTAAAATTGTCACAACTCCTGTAGTAGTGCAAGTTTCCAAGTACTTTCCCAAGTGTAAGGTCAGTGCCTGATACTGTTATTGCAAGGAATAACACAAGGAGGATACCATATGTTTACATTATGTCCAAAGAAACAGGTGCAAGACCTGCTCTTATTTGATATTTTTTCAAAACTGTACTTAAGTAGAATTTGCAGAGAATTTTAATGAGTATTAGATACTTCTGTTTTGTTGGATGACACTGCTTTTGAGGGAGAGCACATCAGTCCATGGTAAGCAGGAGGAAGCATTTTTCTATGATTCTAAGCCACTTTTCTGCAGAGTATACAAGATATTTTTGTAAAGCCTATTTTGTAAAGTTTGGAGTATTGGCTTCTGTTGTTTTCCCCATTATCATTCACTAGAGGTTTATGCTTGAAACAAAATCTGTTTAGTTCACAGTGTAGAGATTCATGACAGGAAACAACTTGATAGCAAACTTCTTGTCAATAAAATACATTGAACAGGACTTGCCCTAGAACTGAACACTGAGGAGCATTGCTGGTGACCAGTCACCAGCCAGATTCCCTAGAGTCTTTGAGCCCTGATGTGAAGCAAATAAATATTCTGATAAATTTGAAGCTTAAAATATTGCTGCAGTAGAGAGATAATTATATTTCAACAGGTGATCTGATGGAGATTGCTCTCTTATCCTGTTTCAGTACTGTTCGGATATGGGATTATACACAAGATGCTTGTATAAATGTTCTTAGTGGACATACAGCTCCAGTACGGGGACTTATGTGGAATCCTGAAATTCCTTACCTTTTAATATCTGGAAGTTGGGACTATACAATTCGAGTCTGGGACACAAGAGATGGAACATGTTTGGACACAGTTTATGATCATGGTGCAGATGTATATGGTAATATTTTTAAAATTTTGTTTTATTTCGGTATTGAAATGCATTCTAATATGTTTTGAAATTTATACAGTAAGTTAATCAAACAGGTTATTAGATAAACTTATTTGACTACATTTTTAAATATCCTCTCTACTAGGATTAACGTGTCATCCTAGTCGTCCTTTTACTATGGCATCCTGCTCTCGTGATTCCACTGTGAGACTCTGGTCATTGACACCTCTTATAAACCCTCTGCAAATAAATATCATAACAGATAGATGTTGGGATGATATTATCGGTAATACAGGTAAGCAAACTGTATAAACCATTGCTTTCATTTTCTTTATGTTGCTGTTCTTACTCCTTCAGTTGTTTTAATTTTAATTTCATATATAAATCTTCGTGTGTGTTAGATCGCGCTGTGGAGTCTGGTGCTCCTCCTTTGCTGTGTGGTAAAGTTTCCAGGGATATTAAACAAGAACTGGAAAAACTGTCAGGAAATCCTCGAGGGAAAAAACTACGGTGGTTTTCAGAATATTTTTCAGTAAGTATTCTGCAAACTTAGGGATGTTGTCAGTGTGCATTACTTTCTCTTCTGAAGTCAGTCTCCAAAATTGAGACTTCTTTCTTTACCATTTTTTTTCTCTCTTACTTGAAGGGAGCTTAGAAAATAGGCAGAAATCAGTTCTATTTCTTTTAGAACTTAAGGTCTATAGGTCTGCATATAAAAATGTCCATGATTGAATTGTTTGTCAGTTGTGAAAAACAAATTTCACTAATTTAACTTTGCAAAAAGCAAAGCAATTTTTTGCAAAGTTAAATTAGTGAAATAATATAATTTTCTATAGGAAAGGTTAATTTGACAGCAATTTGCTATTGAAGAAAATGAAAATATGTGTTTAATCAAACGGCATTAGAATTTTTAAATTTTTAATTAATCAAAAGAACACCTGCATTACTGATAAGGTTTGCCCAAGTGTCTGTGCCCAAACTGCTCTTTATGTTCTAGGAACTGTGGATTCGGATGCCGCATGCCTCAGTATCTATCTATTGCCTTTTCTCCATTGCACAGTAATATTTTCTATAAATTGCTGCAGCCTCTCAGTGCAAATGAGTTAAAAATATTGGTTCCTGTGAGTGCTTACCTGCATAGGAGCTCCACTTGAGGTAGAACAATGACAAAATCACCTGGAACTACAGGTTTTACTACTACTGGAGCTCGTGTCAAACACTGTTGTAATTTAAGTCAAAACACTGAGCTAAAAAGACTTCATTCATCCAAAATATTTGTTTTGAGTTCTAGCTAAATTGAAGTGTATGATTTAGAAATGCTGAAACAATCTTTCTGGATTTCAAACTTAGACATTTTCTCTTTTGTTAAAAATATATTTATGGAATTCCTTGTTTTACAGAAGTTATAAATTTTGATTTCCCATGTTGATTTGAGAGTAAAACTATTATAAGAATATTAGAATTTTCCAACAACAAAAGCTTTTTTGATCAGGTATGCTCAGTGTTTTTTGAGTCCAGAAAATGATGTATAGTGCTAAACTCTGAGGAGTCTAATAAGAGTTTTAATGGACAAAAAAAAGAGAGAGTAGTCTTTTTTTTTGGGGGGGGGGGGGGGTAGGGGGGGCAGGAGGGGAAGGTTTCCCTAGTAGGATTTTATGCTTTTTACCAGCTCAGAAATAATTAGACTTCTAAACTTGTGATCCTGTTATTCTTAGAAAAGCTTCTTTAGGGCAAAGGTTTAATGATTTTTTTAAGCTTTTAAATACTCTCTTCTAGACCTCATTCAATGTTAAACTGTTGTCCTGTTTCTACAGAAGGATTGATTCAAAGGCTAGACCAATAGAAATGCTTAAAATTTATTTTAAAAAAATTATTTTGTGCACATACAGTTATACTATATGTGTCTATTTTAAGATTTAATATTAAGATAGTAAACCAGGTTGTGGCAGTCAAGCCTTGAAGCTCTTTTCTACCTGGCCCTGCCTTTGCTTTAAAGAAAGTGGTAAACAAGTCATGGGTCAGCTCCTGCATGCCAGTAGCTGACTGTTGGTTTGTGCCAGCAGTAGACACAAGATAGCTGAGGGCTTGCCATTAGAGTTTTCCCTTTTGCTCTCAAAGAAATACAAGCTATGTCCAACCATAACCAAAGAGGTTCATGGATCTCACTGTATCTTTATGGCCTTCAAGAAGACTGAAGGACTTGTAGTATCTTCAACTAATTAATGTTTTCATAATAAAGGTTCTAATATTGAAACGACCTCAAATTATTTTTCTTGGAGTTGACTGACAAATGTTTTCTAATGTCTTTATAAGTTCAAGTTTCTCTCTTGAACATTACTGTAATAAAACTCTTCTTCCCTAACAATTTTAGCCTCCAGGAGGCAGCAAAAATTTATGGGATTTGGTTGCTGTAATAAAAGGACAGGATGACAGTTTGCTTCCACAAAACTACTGCAAAGGAATTATGCATATGAAACACCTCATTAGATTTAGAATGGTAAGTGAAGAACAAACAATATGTGAAAATGGTTGTTAGTTCATGTAGTATTTCACTATTTGAAAATAACATTCAGTGCTTTACAAAAGGTTGCAATTTCATGTCCAAAGATATTTGTGCGATACCAGTTCTTCACTGCAATACTACTCTGTTACAGTAGTATCTAGCTGTGTGACTTCATGCATACTCAGTGTTAAAATGCTAGGTTACAGTTATTAACTAGAAAAGCATTTTTCAAAATAATTAAAAGAAATTGCAAAGCAATCATCACTACTGTTTCAGCTATGAAGTGAGTTTGTCTTGCCTATTACATACACTGTACTTTTATGTTCAGTAAAGTCAAATTATTTGATTGTATAAACATGAAGTGTGTAGCTATATTCAGATGTACAGACGCGTTTCATGTCTGAAAATGAAGGAGAGTCAGCAGAAATATGTTCTGTAGGTCTCTGGAAGAAGGAATGGATAAACAAGAACCTGTCATTAATGCAGATATGCAGCTTAAGAGTGACTTGGATGAGAATAGGAAATGGAAGTACTAGGCCATAAATTTATTAGTAGCTGCATTTATGAATATGCAACCAGATACAGTTTGTGTAGAATATGCAGATTCATAATTCTGTGAGGAAGTTCTTGGGAATACTAAAGAATCCCACACTCTAATGACTGGATTGTAAATAGGAGAAATATTATCTTCTGGTATGGATCAGGGAATGCACTTTCCAGCCCCAGGGCTAATACTTGCCAGGTATCACCCGTTGTTTGCTGTTACATGCTATTTTGCAAAATCACAGGCTGTTTAAGAGTGTCCTACATTCCTCATGACTCTCAAGTGATTAAAGATTATTAGTGTTGTTAACTGTGATAATAGCAGCTGTTCTGCTAATCCTATGGAGCTCTGTTTGTGTGTCCATGTGTCCAGAAAACCAGTTTTCTCAGCCAGTTAGCCTGAGAAGACATTAAATCTTGACTTGTGCAAGCAGTCTTTCTATCCCTGCAATATGATTTCATGCATTTATAACTCCCTTGACCTAAAGTAACTACAGTAATTGCTGGTCATTCTGTGGAGCTGGATTAAGTGTTCACATTAATTAAAAGCATTTTTCCCCCTTCTTGCTGACTCAGAACCTTGTTTGAGAACTTCAAGAGAAAGTAGGGGGTAGGGTAATGCTGACTGCTTGTTAAGGACTGCTAATACTCTCTTTTCCATAGGAAACTGAATAATGGCTCTGCAGCTCCTAGACATTTCAGGATGAAGGATGGTAGAGCAACTGTGTTTTTTATGTTTTACTAAACAGAGAGGATGCATTGGAGACTTCAGCAGGAAAATAATAAAAAATATAGAAGTGCTGAGGAAAAGAATTAATGCAGTTTGTTTAAAAAAAACCCAGATCCTTGTGAGCTGCCATTGGTCTACATGGCAGTTTACTTTGGTGAAGAATGTTCAAAATTCATTCTCCATCTTCAATATATGGTACTGAAAAGTCATGAATAGCCAAATGCCATCATTGTGCGTTGATGATAGAATTCAACTGAGAATTCTTGAAATGTGACGTTCCCTTTGCTTTTTTTTTCTGTTACGTATAATTCTGTTGTAGCTTGTTTCTCAAACTCTGACAGATGAAGAAATTTAGTTTTATCTCCGCACCTAATATAAAAATTGCAGTAGTTGGGAATATAAATAATTTCTTGGCCATATGGTAAATGGGGCATGGCGGATCAGACCACAGAGCCTATTATCTACCAGTTAAGCCTACTGTCTTTATTTCTTTTCTTGGACATCATTATAATGGTAATATGGACCATTTCCAGCTCTGTATGGTTTATGTTCATAAATATTTTTTTTTAAGTTTCAAAATACCGAGATTTTTATGAGGGACATCTAGGTGAATTACTATTACATATGAGAATAAAAAAACCTAAGTTATTAAAGGAAGATAATCAAGGAAAATGTATGTGTACAACAAAACACTAACACAGTTACTTTAACAACATAAACATAGTTCACTGTAATCTCATTGAAATCTCTTTCAATTAACCTTTTCTCTAAAGAATTTTTTCTTAAATTATAACCTTTATATTCCACTGTAATATTTGGCAATAGTCTATTCTTAAGTAAACTTGTTTTCATCACAGAAAACTTCTTAATCTTTTTTTTTTTCCTCAGTCCAAGGCACAAGAACTGACAACAGTAAAGATGTCTAAGTTTGGAGGTGGTATTGGTGCACCAAGCAAAGAGGAAAGACTCAAAGAAGCTGCAGAAATACATTTAAGATTAGGACAAATTCAGCGATACTGTGAGCTAATGGTAGAACTTGGAGAGGTAAAATATCAGAACATTACTGAAGAATAATAAAATATGAAGGTTTTAGAAAACCAGCTACCATAGCAAAGACGGAGAGGCAATAAATGGGTCACAAGTCCCAAAACCAGTAATCTTATTCCAATTATTTTTAACATATGCAGTCTAAAGCATAACTCATTCCTTATTTAATGCTTGACAAATTTATTTTTAATGGAAGAAAAATTACACTAGTTTAAAATATGGCTGTTTCTCAAATTAAAATTATCAGGTTTAAAGTATTGCTTCTTTCTTCTAGTGGGACAAAGCTCTCTCGGTTGCACCTGGTGTATCAATGAAATATTGGAGGAAGCTAATGCAAAGGTAAGTTAATAAAAATATTATGGCAAATTGTAGCTTCAGTCCATAAAAGGACATAGACAAATGGGAAGGATGGATACTAATATCAGTTATAGTTGTCTTTTGTTACCGCATTCTGGTGATGTTACTTTTTGTTCAGTACGTTTTAGGATGGAATTGTGAAGGATTTCAACAATAACTTTGTGTACAGGAATCAAAGGGTTGAACATAAATTGCAACTTTATAAACTCTTTAGTGCTATATTCACATTTTGCAAGTCCGAAAAGGCAGATGGGTTTCAGTGAACTTTATAGAGCTTCATCTAATACCTACACCATATAGATAAGCCTGGTGATTGCTCATCTATGTAGATATTTCTTGTTTATTTATTCACTTGTTGAATTAGGAGAGCTGATCAGTTAATTCAGGAAGAAAATGATGATGTCATCCCATACTGTATAGCTATTGGAGATGTGAAGAAACTGGTTTCTTTCTTTACTTCAAGAGGTCAGCTTAAAGAGGCTCTACTTGTTGCACAGGTATTACTACATATGTATCAGTGTGGGAGAGATATTTAGCTCTTCGCTTGCAACATGCATATTTAAAATGCTATCTCTTTTCACTTTAGCAAAATAGCTGAATAATGATGCCCTAGTCTTTACTTCCATGTGGTACTGACCATTTTTTATGCAGAAATCATACGAAGGAGGTACCTAATGTTTACAGATTTAAAGCCTTGTTCTTCTAAACTGCAATCAAATTACCATAATGAAAACTGATGTGTTCAATTTTGATTGACATGGAACGTGATTTTCAACAGTCAGTATTTCCCTTAACATCAAAGTCATGTAGGATTTGATTTCTCTTGAGTTTCTACTGAGAAATCATCTGTCTGTATGTTTTAGCTAAATAGCTGAATAATGTACAGAATGTGACTTTGACACATGCTTAGACTTAACAAGCTATAATGTTTGAACTTTAAAGCAAGTTAAAGCTTCAGAAAGATCTTAATTTTTCATGTAAGAGAGGTATTGCAGAGAGATATTACAATTCATGGGATAGTCTTTGTCTCAAAGGTTTAATAAGATAATAATAAGCAACAAAATACCAGGACTTACTTTCCCTTTTAAATGAGCTCTGAGGTTTAATGGTGTTATCCCAGCTACATCTTAAAAGATGTGAAAGAATTTAAAAAAATCACAGAATCAATTAGGTTGGAAAATACCTCTGAGATCATTGAGTCCAACCCTTGACCAAACACGGCCTTGTCAACTGATTCCATTTTAACCCACACTGATCTCTTTGTATTTAATGTTAGAAATAAATTGCTGCCAGATACAAAGGAAAGTTCACCTTAAGCCACTATATGCCAAACCTTTCCAGATTTGCTGGCATACCTGCTGAGAAGCATGGAAGTCTATGGACTTCATACTTGTTGCTTGCTCACTGGGATATAAAAATCAAGGTTGTAGCCTTCACCATCCATTATATCCAAATGCTGAAAAGTTCTGCACAAATGCATAGGAAGGAAGAAGTCTCTTTCTTCGGTAGAATTCTTGTATGGCTGGATAAAACTAGGCTAAGATTTAGCTATGAATAAGTTCATTGGTTTAAACATTCAAACATTTTCTTTGTTATAAGTGGGCTTCAGAAAGATTTTTATAAATCTTAGATTATTTTTGTTGTTATTGAAAAATTTCATCTTCAGTTTGAATTGTGCATTAATTAATCTATATTTTAATCACTTCCAGGCAGCTTGTGAAGGAAATATACAGATGTTACCACTTTCCACAACCAGCGGAACTTCAAATTCTGGTGGAAACAATACAGATGATTATAATGAGTAAGTTGTTCTAGTTTATATCTAAAACCTCATCTTAGTGCAGAGTATAAAGTCATTAAGGTAGATAAAGTGTAGTGGTTTAATTTGGCGTCAGCAATTTTAGAGTTCAACAAAATATTGCATCTTCTAGCACTTAGTTAATAGAGTTACTAACTACTTGATGATACATTAATTACCCTGTTGTGTCTCCTGGCACAAAATGGATTTTTCATATGTATGTTTTATAATTATAAATGTCCTTTTCACTTGCTTGATATTTAAGATGCATTCATGTGGACTTAAATATATAGCATATTACCTTAGAACTCTTTCTAAGTAGAGGAAGATTTAGCATTAACAAGTATCTGTGATCCCCTATTATTACACATAATCTCCTCCTGAAGTTTTGCTGTTTGTCATCAGTGAATGTTCTCATAATGTTAAATAAAAATCAAACTGAGAGAGTAGGTTTAGATTAGATGTTAACAAAAATTCTTCACTGTGAGAGTGGTGAGGCACTGGCACAGGTTGCCCAGAGAAGCTGAGGATGCCCCAACCCTGAAAGTGTTCAAGGCCAGGTTGGATGGGGCTCTGAGCAACCTGGTCTAGGGGAAGGTGTCCCTGCCCGTGGCAGGGGGCTTGGAACAGAATGATCTTTGAGGTCCCTTCCAACACAAGCCTTTTATGATTCTATGATTCTCATTGTCCATGCCCATTAAAAAAACCCAAATATGCACCTCTCCCTGTCTAGAACAGCACTCAAAAACCTGAATTACATGATCAAGTTATAGGTGTAGTAACAAAAGCAGTTTAGAGGCTGTGTAGTTACTTCATTTACATGAGCAGTTTTTGAGCAATTAGAGAAATACTGGTGCAGAGTTTACAGGTACAGATTGGATATCCAAATATTTGATTTTTCTTCTGTCAATCTGAAGAGACATTTCCATATTGATGTAGACTTTGGGAAACTGATCCACCTCAGTATGCACCAACAAAAGTAGTGGATAAAGCTCAAACAGGTTGCATTTTTCAAGCTAGTAATGCCATTATCTGTAAGTCAAATATAGCAACTTTTAGGGTACAGAAGCAAATGTGGTGAATTTCACATAAATTAAAACTCAGGGCACTCCAACCTTAAAGTGACCTTGCAGAATTAATTTTTTGTTCTTGCAGTCTCCTGCAGAAGGTCAGTAAAGAACTGGCAGATTGGTATTTCCAGGATGGCCGTGCAGTGCTTGCAGCATGTTGTCATCTGGCTGTTGAAAATATAGAGGTAATTTTTTAAAATTTAATTATGAAAAAAACAACATTGACTTCCTTTTTACATCTCCACATGTGTTTTAAAATTTATGTATCACACTCTAAAATGGTATTTGGCATTTGATTTGTTTATATATATGAAGAGTTATATCCTTATAGTATTAAAGTTAGTAGCAAAACTCTCTTGATTCTAATAAATTCAAGGTTTCTTTCATGCACAGAAGGTACCATGTTCTTGAATTGTATTTACGGTATCTTGTTATATTAGACAGTATAAGATACTTAAGTACCTTAGATATATGCGTCTAAGTGTTACTGTTTATAGTGACTCAAAACACCTATTCAGAACTGGAAGTTACTGTGCTAAAGAAGATGCAATCTCTGCCTTGAAGAATTTACAGTCTAAATTAAGTAGTAAATAGGAAATAAACCCCACCCCTCAGTACAAAAATAGAACTGGCATGTAGGAAACATTTTGTTACATTTTTTTATTTGCTTGTAGTCTAACAAATTGTTTCTTTTCCTCATTTTCTCTGGATTTTGTTGCTGACTTAACATGTTTTTCCTCCTCTATCCCTCAAATAAGTAGAATTCCATCTCAATGAGCTGTTCTTAGAGAAATTGAGAATCAGTTAATGCCTGTATTTCTAAATAGGCATGTTTCAAGTTGTTGTGTAGTCTTTTAGGGTTTGACATTCTGCTATGCCTATCAGTAACTCTGGTTGCTCAGAGAGAGTAAGAACAGGACAATCCTTCTCGTTTTCTTGGGGTTTTGAATTTCCTTTCATCAAAAGAGAGGGGAAATATACACTCTGAATGCTAGTGTCCTTAATATTAGATGGAATTCCTATCATGCATTTTATGTATCATATTTATGTGATCTCTTCAGTTGAATAAAGGAAGATTCTGCTAAAGGAAATCTATTTGGTTATTTAAAAAATGATTAACATGTGGTGCACAATTATTTACTCATTCAAGAGACCCAAAGTATATATAATTGTGTTTAATTATTGCATATTGTGTCCTTCTGTAAAAAGTCTCATAAGTGAGTGTCATATGCTTAACATGGTAAATGCCCAAAAATGCTTATGTCCTTTAATGATATTTTTTCCCTTGAGCAAGCTTGCAATGGCAAACCTGATTCGTGGAAATGAACTGGAGTTGGCAATCAGTGTGGGTACTGTCTTAGGAGAAAGTGCAGCACAAGCAACACATTATGCCCTAGAATTACTAGCAAGAAAATATATGGCAGTAATAACATGGTAAGAATTTCTTAATCCAAAGAAGATGTTTTTTTCCTCCCTGATAAAACAACCAAGGTGTGTCATTGTGAAACTTTTGTAGAGATCAAACCACCATGGGTAGGGAGAATAAAAATTGCTGCTTGAATAAGAATTGCTGTATTAGACCTTTGAAGTACGGGGACACAAATGTTCTGCTTTAATCTCAAAATACATTCCGTATGCATTGTAAATGAGAGAGGAGTCATTGTCAGAGTATGAAACCCACTGAAAAAAACCCCTAGCTACTTGGGCAATAGGTAGCATGTGAAGTCCTAGTTTGTACTGAGTAAAAGGAACTGCTTCAGACAAAGTAAGGCTGGAATTGAGTTAAAAAGTCAAAAGGAAAAGTAGCTGAAGCAGATGATATGTGAAGTGATTTTTAAGTACTTGATTGAAAAATATAAAACTAAGAGTCTGAGGAATTATCTTCTATTGATATTAGAAACACAAGACTGCTGAAAAGATTTAAGGATGAAACAGGATTACTATTTAATTCTGCAGAAGTAACTTCTCTCTTGCATATAGGGGAAGCTTTCTGTGTTAAATTTTCTTTTCCTCATTGTAGTGGTTTTACTTTGAAGAATACAACTTCTTGTTTTTTATTTTATGATGAAAAAGCAGAAAACCTTCCTAAGGTGTACTTGGCAGCTGTATAACTGTTTTGTAATTAACATTTCATAGAAAAGGTGCACTTAAACAGTTATGGATCAGTTTTTCTTCTATAGTTAGTATTTGCTATCTAGAGGTATCTAGATATCTCAGGCTATCTAGAGGTAGCCTGAGAGAAACATAGTGGAACTCCTCTCTATAGAACATTTAGCTTGCCTTAGACAATGAAGCATTGTAGAAAAAGGTAAAATAAGAAACTGGTGACTTTCTTTTTGCCATGGTTTACCATGTCTGCATTCCACCAGTCTTAATAGGGTCGTTTTGGTAACTCCATCTGCAGCTTGTAAAGTGTCTGAAGCTCCTTCCTTGATCTCCCTGCATTCATCGTAAAGGGTGATTTTTATGTAGCCTCCTATAGGAAGCACTGGTTGTGGAGTTACAAAAAATGGTGTATATTTTTTTCAGTTTCATAATAAAAGCTTGTTCTGATCTCAGGGCTGTAATAAGTGCTTATGATAGCATGGCATTTATGTTTAGGTACATAAAGCTTCTGCAAACTTACAGCATGTGTACACTGAAGTCTACATGGGTATACGTGATAAAATTTTAAAGTGGTGTAGTGCATATTGCCCAGGTATACATCTGGATTTGTCAGTGGGTTTCAAATGCTATACTGAACACCCTGGAATCCTGGATTCTGATTTCCAGCCATTACAGGGTATTTTTTATATTCTGTAGGAAAAGATCAGACATTCATTAATCTCTTTGTTTTGTAATAAAGAAATTCTCACACAGCACAATCCCTTTGGTTCACCGCATTCATAAGATCATGTATGGGGAAGCTGGAGTTCAAGGGTCTCTGATATTTGAAGAGCTCCCTTTTTGTTTTTACTGGTTGTTATGCTTAGGGATATCCATCAGTTGGAAAATTTCACTGTAGTGAAGCACTTAGTTGTAGACACCAAAAGGAATACCAGAAGGACCCTGACAGATTAGTAAAGAAATCACTTACTGGTGAAATATTTCTTGGGTTTTGGTTGGTTGCTTTTAGAAATGCTCTAAAATATAAAATCAAGCCAAAAAATAAGTCAAAACCAAACGTTCATGCACTTTCCCAAATCTACAGCCTTGAGAAAATGTGAGTGTTTAAGGACACATTTTTATTTGTTTTTTAACACCTAAATACTGTCAAAAGCAACTTTCTACTATTCAAAGGGCTAGTCATATAAGATACTGAATTCTGCATATGCAAACTCTGACACCTCATTTTGGTCTTTATACACAAAAGTGTTTTCAGTTTGATTCTTAAAAAGCATTCCAGGTAGCACAATTTGTAGGCCATTATATGAGGGCTTCTTTGAATTACTTTTTTTTCAAATTAATATTGGATTTCAGTTTTATGACAAAACAATTTTTAATTACTTAAAAATGTTTTAATTGTTTATGAGGATTAATACATATGAGTAAGTGATCTTGAAAATAGCTTAAGAACTTGTGAAATATCCTAGATTCTGAAAGAGTGCTCTTGATTCTGAAAGAGTGCTCTTGGAAAAGTGGCTGTTATACAATAATAGTATCACAGATTTTCTAAAGACCTTTTGGCATTAGTTTCTTTAGGTTGTCAAAAGGCATAAAATAGAAAGCTGGTTTTCTGGTTTTGTTGTTGAAGTCAGTTGCCCTGACCCTTAGATTTGCTGTTGTAGTTTAATTATTTTCTATCAGATATTTTCTCTGTAAAGTAATACAAAATTTTGTTCAATACTGTTTCAATGTCTTCCTTTTAGCTTCCCATCACTTGGATACAGGTATTTTGCTTTTTTAGAGAAAGTTTAAGCTAATTTTCTCCCTTAATAAAGTTACACGCTTTTCAAATCTAAGTGTCCTAACTTTTAATTGTGATTAGTACTTGAAAGTGGGATAGAAAGCAGTTGCAAATATTGGATAATAGCTTACTTGAACATTTTTAAGCTAAGGACTACATTCTGAAAATCCAGAGGAAATCAGTAGGATTTTTTGCCTTACTTTTTGCCTTGAGCTTCACAGGAGAAATGGCATCTGCATGAATAGAAGAGTCACAGAATAAACAGTTATTAAAACTTAAATAGAACAGTTTCCAAATAATTTCCTAATATTACACGTTCCCTTCAGCTGTTTGTTGCGTAAAGGATAGGGTAACAAATAGTAAAAAGTTTAGGAAAATGTCAGAAATATCAGTTTGCTAAAACAGTTTTCCTTTGAGAAGGATGGAAATAGGTATCACATTCTTTTCTCGTATATCTCTCTATTTCAATATCACATGAGCAGCAAGCCATTCTGGATGACTGAGAGATGCCCTATGTTGATGTCATGAAGCTTTAGAAGCCTGGAATTTTGAGGATGGTTTCATGACACAGAACCATATTATCATCTTTTTTTCTCTCAAATTTTCATGGTTCCTACTCTCCTTTCCCATCCCTGATCACATATTCTTCCATTTCACTTCGAGATGGTTCTGATGCTTAAGAATTTAACAGCTGTTTAATTCAATGAACTAAAGCAACAGAAAATTAACAAATTACTTTCCCAAAAGGATGAATAATTAAACCTCATTTATTGAACAAAAATAGGCTTAGAGACTGAGGTTGCTTCTGCACTTCTCTGGAAATAATATTTTCTTCAGTAACTCTTCTTTATAAAAGGAATGTAAAAGAGAAAATAGTTTCCTTCTATTACAAATCATCAAGAGTAACTACATGTCATCTTTTGTTTGTGCAGGGATTTAGCAGTTGATCTTCTTATGATGATTCCTGATAATAAACTGCAGTTAGTAAAACTATGTGCTTTTTATCCTGGATGCACAGCAGAAATAAATGACCTGCATGAAAAGGTACAATGTAAAAGAATTTACCTGAATGCTAAAAAGGTTTTGTATTGATCTATTTACTAATTTCAAAAACCATAAGGCCAAATAAAACCATAGGATGAATTTGTCTCTACAGTTTTATATGTAACAT
Organism: Gymnorhina tibicen; assembly: GCA_013399875.1. Lineage (NCBI taxonomy): Eukaryota > Metazoa > Chordata > Aves > Passeriformes > Artamidae > Gymnorhina > Gymnorhina tibicen. The sequence goes on along the minus strand of VXAZ01008675.1, from coordinate 271,759 downwards.
ATCCTTTTTTGGCTCTATTAGTCTTTGTTGACTTTATTTTCAGTATTGTACAATAAATTTAGTTCTTTATTTCTATCCTTTGTGTACTGTTTCCCTGACACATATTACTTTCTGAAGTAGCTTATGATCTTCAGCATTATCTGTCAGTATAATTTATAACCTACTAGATTTGCAGCCTAATCATGTTTTGGCAGATCAGCTTTCTATACAAGTCTGAATTGTGTTACATCTTATGCCTGTAATGTCCTTAAATGCCCCCTTTCCTCTTCAGCAGCAGAAGGGTCTGCTTTGATAACTTCCTTAGGGTGCAACTCAGACTGCATATTTATTAAACAGTAGTAAAAACTTCACAAAAACATTAGCAATGAAAACTGGTACTGCTTAAATTAAAGTTACAGAACCTTTTCCTCCAGAGCTGTTCTTTGGTCTAGATGGCTTTCTTCATGCACATTATATGCAGATATGTCTTTCAATGACTCCTTCAGAGAGAATTTTTTCGAATTGTTATGTGCAAACATCAGTATTTCTCTGCATCTTAGAGAAGTGTTTGAACATTTCAGTAATTTTCTGGCAAAATGTTTTTTTTTCCAGTGTAATCTTCCTGATGTGGAAGAATGTATGCGACTGGCAGAGACAATTCAGGCAGATGGGGATGTATTTGAAACAATAAAGTACTATCTGTTAAGCACAGAACCTGAAAAGGCTCTCCCTATAGGCATTCAATATGTGAAAGGTAGGTACTTGGATGAACACCAATTTTAAAGCATAAGTCATTTGTATAACTTGCCTCATGAGATATTTTTCTTTTTATTTTTCAACAGAACAACTTTGTGGCTCAGATTGGACTTTAGATGCAGTCTTTCTGTATCTTGATCTTCTAAGTTACATACGGACTGAACAGTTAATGTTGCCTAAGTGTAGTGAGTGAGTATATTTTCCTGACTTAGAAAAGTGGAACTTTCCTTAAGGAATCTTTCAGAATGTATATATAGGTGCACACTGTTAGTATCATATTTTTTTGTTTACCAAAAGAGGGATACAAAAAAATTTCAGCAAGCATGCTTGTCCCCAGTCTGGAGAATAGAAGGGGGAACTTTCCCAAATTTTGAAGGTTTAGCAAGAAAAAGAAAAAGATATTTTACTGCTTCTTTCTCTGTGGAGCATTTACAATGTGTGAATCAATGTTGGTCTTATGTGAAGAGCTTCACTTTGATCAGCTCTGGTTTCAGTGTCCTGAAGTGGTATCACAAATCATGTGGGCTTTTATGTCAAAACAAGGAAAGTTAGGCTGCCACTGTCAGAATTAACTCTAAAATAGTTGGATAGCTCTGGTTCACCTTTATGATGGATAGTTGAAGCTAGGCCTAGATGCCTACACAAGTATATGTGTGAAGAACGAAAAGGAGAAAAAAGTTGGGGAAACTTGGTGCAACTGAAATTCACACTAATATTTGGGGCAATTTTATTTACATTTAGAGTTCTATGACATTAAAATGTCTGAGTGATGTTGTTTTTGTAACTTTACATGATTGTGCTTAAAAATTGTGTCATACATGCCATTTGAAATTTAATAATGGGGATCAGTATGAAGCAGATGGAGTCTGTTTTAACAGTTCCATGACACAGAAAGTAAGCATAATCAGCAAACATATATTCTCCACAAAAGGTGGATGGATAAATTAGCTTTTAAAATTATAATGTGAATATGAGTTTGTTTAATGTTTTTGCAAATGCTTGTTGTTTTTCATGATTGATACTTGTTCATTTATAGATTTCGGAATGAGTTGCTGATTTTGTGTGGTTACATTGGTGCTTTACTTGCTATCAGAAGACAGTACAATAGCATTGTACCTGCACTGTATGAGTACACAAGGTAATACTGTGTTTTCATTAACACCGAGTAATCTCAGTCCTTATTATTACATATACCATGCACTAACCCCACTTCTTCACATCCCTTCCCAAAAAAATTAAAACAAAAACAACTGACTTCCCAGTTCTGTTATAAAGTTGTAAGGGTATACTTACGCCTGCATGTACAAGCTTCTTTACTTTCTTTTAGCATTATACATGTAGGAGTTTCTGAGGTAATTCAACAAGCTGTGAAACCAGGGTATCAGTCAAACTCTTAGTTCTGTAAGAAAAACTATTTTTAGAAGTAGATGAGTACTCAGCATCACATCCAGGTGTGACTATATGTTGCCAGTAACACTTTAATTTGTATCCACCTGTAGAACATTTGCCAAGACTTGCTCAGTACCAACAAGGAGCAGCTTTGAGTTTGGAGTCCATGAGTGGGCACTAGCTTGATTCTCACCAAGAAATCCGCTTTGACCTTCTGTTCAGTGACCTGATATTCCCAGACATTAATGACTAATAAGCTAGTATTCCCAGATACCAATGACTCCCAGCCCACTTGATGTGACCTGGCCTGGTGCTGCCTGCTTAGTCCAGTTCAACCCCACCCTGTCACCTGACTAGACTTGACCTGACTAGGCCCACCAGACTAAACTTGACTGACTTCAATCAGCTCAGTCTGACCCAACTGACCTGACCTAATCTGACCTCAAACCACTTCCTGAGACCCACTTGGCTTGACCCAGCCCAATCCAGCTTGGCCCAACTCACTTGGCCCTACTCAACCTTATCTTTTGGTACACTCAACTTTATCTGTACCCCACCTGAACTTGAACCGACCAATTTGGACTAGAAAGGAGAGAGATTAAGATCAATAATCTTATATGGTAAATAAAATAGGCTTACATAGAATACTTTAGTATTCCTTCCTCAGAGTATAACCACAATTGTTTAGTCTTCCTGTCTGGTTTGGTAATGATATCCAGCTGACTAACTTCCACTTCTCCTTCATATTTTGGGGCTGTAAATTCCTCTTTTTGTCCCCTAACTTGCTGGATAGCAAGGCCATTTCCAGTATGTTTCCTGATTTTATAGTGCAAGCTATGCTGGCATTATTCTAGCTATTACAGCTCCCCTAACTGCTCTAACCAACCACTGTAGCTTTGCTTATAATCTCAGCTTATTTATCTCTTCATCGAGAATAAATGTTATGTATATGTTGTTCAGTCCTTTCACACCTTACTAGAATTGCAAGGTTTCCAACACTTACTAATATTTTATCAGAATTGCCTACCAAGGATAATTAAACAACTTAACATGTCTTTCCTCTTAGCTGTCCTTATGTCTGAAACTTGGTGAGAGGATTGGGAAAAGAAGCATTTTTGTTGTTGTTGGTTTGGGTTTTTTTCTTTTCTGAACCTAAAGAAATAACAAGATGAAATACAAGCTTTTACAGAAGGGCTATTCTGATATGGATATTAATAGACTAGTAACAAGCAGATTTTTAGTTTCCACGCCATCTTAAACTGGACACTTACCTACTTAAGGTGGACAATTTACATGCTTAAGCAGGACATTTTTAAGGTATCCCAACACAAATGAAAGATGGCTGAATTAGGTCAAGTAATAACTGTCCCTTATGTTATATTTTGATAAATAAAAAATGCATCCGCTGCAAGGGCTTTGCAGCTATTTTCTGCAAGTGAAACAAGGCTGTCCCAAAGCATGTGTTGAACCATGTTTCTCTAACTGCATTTTTACCATATAAAGTAAAGTATATATAGTAGTATAATATATAAAGTAGTATAAATAGTACATATAGTATAGAATAATATATAAATAGTATGTATATATATATAGTATATATAAAGTAATATATAGGCAAAATGGCTCCTTAATTTTAGTAAAGCTGGCAATATTAAGAAATAAAAACACATATAGCCTTAAAATATAGAATGGCCTCAAATTTAAAAAAAATAGAGCAAATTAAACAAGATGTAAATAGGGATAATTAAAATAAAATTTAAATTAAAAGCTATACTTTTATATCTAGTATTGTTATTACTAAGGTTTAAGATAGTGTATATTGTGAAGGATCAATTTATTTCCATAGTTATTCCATATCCAATCAGAAATAGTTTTATTTTATTACTGTCTATCATGTTTTGCTTCTAAGAAAATAGTCATTAGTAGGATTAATTTGGACTTTAATTACTTGCATTCCTTTTCAGTCAGCTTTTAAAAAGACGGGAAGTATCTGTACCTTTGAAAATTGAACAGCTTTCTGAGGAATTAGATGCATGGAGAGCTTGCACACAATCAAACAAGTAGGTGGAAAAATATAAAATTACCATGAATGAGAGTAGTAGTATTTAACTGGTTAGTTGTAAATTTATTCCCTTTGTAAAGTCTGAAGGTCTCTGCTTTGCGAGTCTTACTTTCTAACAAAAATTAAGAAGCAAAGTTGTAAAGCAAATTTCTTTTATGTTCCTAGGCCTACGGATGAGGTGCCATGCACCCCGCCCTCTGAATCACAGAGAGCGCTGTATTCAGTACTCGTATCACGAATTCAGGAGGAGCCTCTGAAAGGGATAGTTGGGCCAGACTGTGTCACTGGATCAAATCTTCCTAGTCATTCAGATGTGCATATCTCTTGTTTGACAGGGCTAAAGATCCAGGTATGGTTTCAGAGAGCTGAAGTGTTCTTTCTTGCTGATAGCACTGACCACTTGTGAGGTTGCCATAAATCAAAGGTCCCTCCCATCATTTGGCTGGAAAAATGCTTACCCTGTTATCACAGGAGTAGAGTTAAAGGTGACAGGCAATGACATCTGCTATATAAGAAAGGCTATATAAAGTATTGTCCAATCAAGTAGTTGTCATTTCCCAAATCCAAAACCTTTTAATTTCCATGTGAAAGATTTCCTTTGCCAAATATTGGGTCTAAAGTGCATGTATCTTATTGGCTACTCCCTCACCACAGCTTGAATAAAAGCCAGGAAATTGTCTTCAATCACATGCTAACAGTTTCCTGGTTTTTGTTTTTATCACTATGGAAATGCATACTATAAAACTTGGAATTCATGACCAATTAAATCCAGATATTGGAAGACTAAATATTCAAATATATTTATTCGTCACTCATATAGAGTTTTAAGATTAAAATACATTAGGCCTTATAACACCTCTTTAGCATATGTTCTTATTTTAATAAAGAGAAAATTTAAAAATCCTGAAAACACTACTCCTGACTCCAGACAATGCCTGTGTGAATTTACTTTCCTAGGTGACGCCGTGTCTGTTTCTTCGGTCCAGTGCAAGACGTCAGCCCAAAGAGTAGCAGGGTGGTTTAGGGACTAAAAGGGATGCATAGTTTTGTGATAAAAATTGGAGATTACAAAATGCTAGTGGGATTTTTGAGGTAAACAAAATTTGCAACTGCTAACCATCAGTCTGAAAAACTTGCTCTCAACACTTCCACATTAGATCAGTGGTCTCTGTCTATGGCTGTACTCTCAACATTTGCTAACAGCCATGTAAAGCTGCCACTGTTATAATCCATTCAACAAGAATGCAAATATGGTGTCACCAGCTTGTGATCTACAGGATCCTTATTTCTAGATTAGCGTACATTAGGAGTCATGGCTTTAAACATGCAGATCAGCTCAAATATCAAAATTAGTTAATACTAAAGTAGAGCAGCCTTCTTGTATGGGTTTACAAGTTTTACGTAGCAAGTTTGAGAGCATAATTTTCAGAAAGCACTGAAACTGAACTGCAGCTTTGAGACCAGATTTTGTCAAATTAATAAATTATCAAGTAACTCTTCTCCCATCAGATGAAGGAGTATTTTTTCCTTTTCATAGTGAATATTTCAAATTATTCTGTAGACTTCCTGTAGACTGTTTTCAAACAATTCATGGAGGCATTATATTGGGGGGGTTTTGTGGATAGAAAAACCACAGATCAGCAGAGATAATGATAGACATGATGAAATATGGACAGTATTCTGAAGAAAAATGCTTGTTACCTCAGTTTCTAATTCAGGCTAAATTTAACTCTGGAATAATTGACAAGCATATATAAAATAAAAATAAAATACATCAAACTAAAAATATAAATAATATGAAATGTTGGGTTGACAGACTTGGGAACATAAATGCCCTCAATTCATAATGTGTAGCTGTTATCAGAGTTTTAAGTCAGTGGGGTAAAATTTTTCATGAACTTAGATGATAGGTCTAAACAATGTTTTTATGTTCTTCTCAGATGAAATGTACTGTCTGTCGTGGTGGCCTTTACACAATACATGTGTAATTTCTTTTTCTTTCCCTTCCCAAACATTTTTGCTTTACAGGGTCCTGTGTTTTTCCTTGAAGATGGAAAATCTGCTATTTCACTGAATGATGCTTTGATGTGGGCCAAAGTGAATCCTTTTTCACCATTAGGAACAGGAATACGACTTAACCCATTTTGATGAGGTGTTTCCTCTGTACTTTATCGTGCTTAAAATAACACTCTGGGGGTTAATGCTGATTTAACCTTGATTGTCAAAGGACAGAAATGTGGTAGTGATTCCTCCTGAAGGTCAATTACTTGAACTTTGAAAATTGTAAAATGAGAACAAAAGGATTTCTATACAAATGTTTGGTGAGAATCCAAAGAAAAAAGTTATTTGATAATCCAAAGAAAACGTCCTAATTTCATATATAGCCATGTCTTTTTTTTTAATAAGAATATTGTCATCAGACAATTATTTTTGACAACTCTGTGTGAATAGATGCTTTGTAAAGTAAGCAACTACCTACACATTACCAAGATATTGATAACAAACTGTGAAACCCATAAACACACTTCCAAATATATAATAATAGAATCACTTTATTGATAGCAACTATAACCTATTTTTAGAATGACTGGAACATTGTGGCTGTTTCACTCTGTCCCCCTTTTTAATTTGAACTAATTTTACACACAGGGTTCTATAGCAAAAGTAAAATTTAAAGAGTAGATTTCTTTTCATCCACTTGTTATTGTGCTTTAGTAGCAGTACAAATAGAAGTTCACTTATGTTTTGTTTAGATTATCTATTTATTTAAATTATCTAGATCTACAAAATTCTATTTTCTAATAGGATCATCTTTGGCAACATTCCCCCTTATACTTTCACTGGAAGCTAAAGCTCTTTATAAACTTTTTTTTTTAACAAAGGCTTTATAAGGAACAAACAGCAAATTTATTGAAATTATTTAACTATGCTATGTACATTTAAAATGATTGTTTTCTTTTTACATTTTGTCTTAGTTATAAACATGCATATAGTGAGACAGACCAGAAGTAAATACTTGTTCTTATATATTTTTATTTACTAAATCTGCGCTTAAATGGAAAAATAGTTATGGCAATAGAATACTAAAAATATTTAAACTTTAAAGCTATGTATAGTATGGAATTTAATTATAAGGCAGATATTATACTTATTATTAATAATTCTTATGATTAGAATTGCTCACCCGTAGAAAAGATGCCTTGGTTACAATACTCTTTGTTAGCTTAATTGATGGCACATAAGCAGAAATCTGCTTTATCTGTTCTATTTTTTGCTGCTCCTTTAAAATAAACTTTAAAATTTATTTAAATTCCTGACAGTTACATGAAATGTAAAGAGGCTGCAATTAAAAATTGGCAGAATTATTTCTATAGCAACTGTTGTAAAACTGGAAATAGTATCAGGTCTCTGTTTAGCAGGTCTTATCAAACAATCCTCAATATAGAGGTAAGCCATGCCCTCATTTAGCTATAGAAATAACAGTGCCACCATGCTGGAAAGGTGGGCTGGAAAGGTGGGATGGAGATTAGAAATTAAAAGTCCTGGGTTTTTTTTCCTCCCTCTTCAAAATGGTAAAATTTCATTCTGGCAGTGTTCTGGGGTATTATTACAGGGTTTCTGGTGTAAGAATATATTGGGCAGAGGGAAACAGATGTTTTGTAACCTAAAAACCCCATTTTTGTACATACGTGGGTGCTGGAACCTAATGTTTTACTTTCTGCAGGTATTCTTTGAAAATGTTTTTCCTTTGTTTAGTCCATGGAGCTTGCAGAAGAAGAATTCAGTTTCAGAAGTTAAAATTCATAGGTTTTGGAAGAATTTTCCATCAGTCAGTATCTGATCTTGCTTTTGTCAAATGAAAGACTATCTGTCTTTTAGCACAGAAATCATACAACCTGGTGTATAAAAGTTGTTGATGCAGAGGTGGAGAGCAAAGGTAAGAACTGAACATGCAGCCCCATGACTGATGACTGGGATCTGAAGCATTGAATCAACTGCCATTCTACTATATTTAAAATCTTTTGTTGTATCATAAGGATTTTTACATAAAGATATTTCACAGTTAAAATATCTTACAGTACGTAGTATAACTGCATCAATGTGTTGCACATAAATTGTGCCTTAACATGGAATCTTGGGCAAATCTACTCCCTCTTTAAATTACAGAGTAAGGGTTAAGAATTCTTTCATTACAAAAATACAAAAATTAAGTCAAAGGGTGTTTTTTATATTGGGGATCCATCAGGTAACAGTCATTGTGAATAACACGAGGTTGCATTTTCCTTAAAGTTATTTGTACAGTGGTGAGTGAAGGGAATATGTAGAAAAGGTTGTAATTGTGTCTGCTGTTACAGCTGTGGTTGCAACTGTCAACTGGTTCAAAAATTATTTTCAAAAATAATTTCAGATTGTTTGCTAATATGTAGCTTCATTATCTAGTACAGCAAGTCAAATACAGATATCTCCCCCTTAATATTAAAGAATACTTTGTCTTCAAAAGACTGTTTGACTCCTCTGTAAAAGTCATATTTCCATTTGAATGAAGAAACATACCAAGCTACACAGCTAGTGCTTTCCAGTTACCATTAAATCTCAGTTAAACTTAACTTCATTTTATCCCTGCGAAACCAAGTCCATTGTTCTGTGGAAATAATCTGTCCAACAGTACTGATATGTTTATAGGCTTCAGAGAAAGCTTCACTGGCAGCTGCCGTCTGAGATAGGAGACCTGGCACGTTAAATCCATGTTGTTGGACAGTAATGATGCCCTGTTTGTTCCACCCTGCACGGGGCTCTTGCCAGGCTGGGCCAGTGACGCTGTTCTGGCCATGGCCGGAGCCGAGTGGCGCCGCAGCCCCAGGAGAAACCTTGTATTCCATGTGCTTTCTCAGCCCGCCAGCGCGGTACCTCCTGTGGGTGTCTGGAACACTTTCAGCAAGCCTACAGGATTTCACTGTTGGATTTCTTTCCAGAATTGACATACTAGATTACTTTTTTTTTTCTGAAAATGCCTTAGAACACTTTTTAACCAGTATAACAATTCATTTAATAAGAGCTTTATTGTAACAGTCTTTAACAGTGTTCTGACCTGGGTCAATGTTTGCTTCAGATCCTGGTTCCTAATATTCTAATATATTACTCAAACATTTATTTCATACTAAGAATTCAACCCATCAGAGCCACATTGGAATAGGGCCCTCACAGCATGAGATCAGTAACAAAACTTGTTTCCTTTCATTTCTGGCTAAACAAGGGATCATTTTTGGAAGGGATTTTACCAAGCACCAACACCAGGTATTTCATTGTTCTGTGTTTTGGTATGTGGCAGTAGGGTGCTCTTATCTGCCAGAGACCTGTTCCAGTAAGTAGTCCTGCCAGGCCAACCACATCAATTCCCTATTTGGTTGTCCCTGTTACATAGTAACAGAAGCAATGCCCCATCCAACTTGGCTCAGCTTGCCAAAATGAACTCAATTTTCACATAATTATCTGTTAGCAAAAGACTTGAGTTTATTTTGAAGAGTGCCTCTTGCCTGAGATCAAAGTAATGGTATTGCCACAAGCCAGTTTCTTCTGACTCGTCTCCCATTCTGTATAATTATAGAAAAAGTAGTACCAAGTACCTGCAAACTACAAAGATAGTCTTGTTTGCTCTTTGGATGGTGGCAGGGATCAGGGGGAATGGTGGGAATAGATATTGCAAATGCCACAAGAGCATGAACATATCTATTTGAAATGAGGTGGCTTGGACTCTGTTGTGACTCTCAGCAAAACTTTTTTGTTTGTGTTCCAAACAGGTGTTTTGCAGAATGTTTGCTCCAAACTGATGTAGGTACAGACTCAGGATATGATGGACTCCTAAGCTGCTCCTCATATTTGCATTTGACTTTCCTTTACAGGAAAAGACCCCTAACTAGAGTTCCTTTACTCCAGAAAAGACCCCTAACTAGAGTTTTTGCAGGGAACAGAAACAAATTAAGGTTATTTAACATGGTATCAAGACAGCTGCCTTTTTTTATTAGGTGCATATAATTTAGGAACTGAGTAAGCATTCCTCTTTGTGAAAGTTTCCGCTATAGTTAGTTCCTCACTTAGCGTCTTTCCAGTAGGAACATAAATACTGAAAGGAGTCACTGAAAAGGAATGGAAGAGAGTGAATCACCAAGGGCAAATGGCAAGTTTTCAGGTGTCCCATGCTTTGGTTTGCAGGAATTGAGTATCAGTCACTGAGAAAGTAATCTGTTCTCAAAGGAACAGATGAAGAATGAGGAGAGGGAAAGGAGAAGCACTGCATTTTCATCTATTCAGATCACAAATTCAAGGGCATGAGCAAAGCCTTAGGGTTTTCTAATTTCTCTTGGGGGTGTGACCATTCCATCTCTGGCTAGAGGCAAACAACATAATTTCAACCTTTTCACAGAAATGCCTGCTACAGTCTTCTGGGATTTTGCAATAGGATTGTTGGAGCTGGGTAAATGTTTACAAAACAGAGAGTAAGAGAATTAATGTCCTCTCACGAGATATACGCATCCTGATACAGAAAACTGACATTTTTGAAACCTTGTGTTCACCTCCTGAACTTGAGCTTGAAGATTCAGTATCCACATTTCAACAATACGCCTTCAGAAAACTCCCAGATACTACACATTAAAATATGCCTTTCTCTGAGGCAAATAATTATTTAATATGCCCATTAAATGCTTGTGATACAGCATTGTTATGAAAAGATAGGGGAAGTGCCCATATAATTCTGTTTTACAAGAGGAGATCAAAAGTATCTCTGCATTAAGACTTTTGAGAAATAAGTTACTAATTGTACCAATAAACAGAATTCTATAACCTCAATTTTTTATGTTCACATCAGTTTAATTACAGTTCACAGCACAGGCAGTGAGGAAGACTAAAGGAAGTTTCTCACTGTGATTAATGAATTGTCTATATAAAGAAAAAGAAAAAGAATTGACATCTAATTGTTTTATTTTTATCAATGTATATAGTGCACCCATCACTAAGTATTTTTAGGTACACAAACAACAGAAATTTAAAAATACATAAAATACTGACTCCAAATGGACAAAATTAAGAAATAATAATGAAGAAACTCTGTGATTCAGGTGTGCCAAACAGATTTTAAAAACAAACACAATCAAAGTTAACAGCACTAAAGCTATTAAAGGTTAAGATAAAGTTATACAATCATGTCCCAGAGTATCAGCACACTTATTCAATTCAGCTGGATTAGCACCTTGGCACTAGTTGCTGAATGGCTCCCAATTAGTATTACATTACCAACACCAGGTGTCAAAGATACAATTTTTTAAGCAATATGCAAAAGGCTTTTTTTTTTTCCGCCCAGCAGTTCTTTAGATAAAACATACAATAAACAGAGAGAAGAAAAAGTACTTGCTATATTTAAGTTTCTAACAATTAATTACTATGTTATCTGTACTGTAAGAAATTCTTAAGTATTGTTGGCAACTGGAGTTGTGGAACAAGATGCAGTCTGGCTCTTCCTATGTAATTTCGGATACACAGTCGGCAGAGCTGACAAAGAGAAGATGGTGTGGCTGCAAACAATAAAGAAAGGAGTTTAATTGTACAACTATAAAAGCCAGCACTTTGTTTTAGAACAGTCTTGCACAATAATGGGATTTCTAAAAAAAAAACCGAAAAAAAGTTCACATTTTGCAAATTTAACCTTTTTCTTCATTCCCTTTCCTTCATTGCCTTTCTGCCCTCAAAGATAAAGACTTGGGCTGCTTAAACCTTAAAAATAGTTAGGGAAATACTAAAGAAAGCAAGACAAGGTCAGTTTTTTTAAAATTAAAAACCAGCTCCCAGAAAATATCTGATGTCAATAACTTTAAAAACTGCGGACTGGTAGTTTTGGTTTTATTTATTCACAGCACAGGTTACATAGCTGCTACAACACTACCTGCTGCACTACCAATGCATCACTGCAACAAGAATAAGCAGGCAAAACACCCTGGGATCCTGGACCATATTTATTGGTCTTACCAATTAATCCTAATGTTTTTATCACTCTGCCCCCCACTCCTTCAAAATGAACATTGCTGTTTTCTCTGGACAATAAACCTATATCTGTTTCATGACATATATTTTTTTTTCTTTGTTCTAACTTTTAAAAAACACTACTAGTCTTGGTAAATTTGTGAAAACAGAGTTTTTAGAGGGGTTTTGTTAATAGCATTCAGACTACAGAGTGGTTTTTTGGAGGAAAACATGAATCAATGTTACTTGTCAGTTCACCTCTAAAGAGATGCCCATGGTTATTAAAATAGTTTCTTTCTCTTGTAGCTTATTTTTACATTATACATAGGTCAGTCTGAACAAATCCGGTTCCCTTGGGAATATTCTCTCTCTCCAAAGCAGATAGACCTTTAAGAGGTTTGAGGGACTCTAGAGTCTTTAGTCTCCTATTTCTCAGGTTTTTATAATTTTGTAAAGAAAATTTAGAAAATTAAACATCTTATGCTTTTTGCCCACAATCAAAATAATTTGCTTTATATGCACATAAAATATATATTTAAAAATATTATGACAGCTGACGAAAATGAAATATATTTTTAACCTGAAATTTAAATACTCTTTCTTTTTAACAAGGTCTGTAAAACCCAATAAAAATGTAGCTTTAATGTCTACTTGTGCAAACACTCAATAAACATATGATGATATTTTTTCAGCTTATATAAATTCTGATGCTTCTTGGTCGATGGGCTCTGGCCTGAGGCTAAATATTGCTGAGTATGTTTATAGTTAGAAAGGAAATTACCTGAATGCTCATATATTCATTTCATAAAGCACAGTGTTACCTTCTATAACATGGGTTGTTTGGACTGTTAAATTGCGGGTTTTTTTAGGTGGGTTTGGGTTTTTTTAATAATACAAGTTGCAGTTTCAAATATAAACATGTAAAACTTACCTTCGTGGAAGAGGAGCAGTCTCTCCACTAAACTGCTTGGGGCAGCTAAATCAACAGGCCTCTCAAAATCTGAATTTTTAGCATTTATGTCTGCCCCAAATTCAAGGAGTAAGTTTACGATCTCTGTACTAGAGTGCTGGGCAGCAGCATGGAGTGGAGTTTGCAAATGCTTTCCTTTCTGCACATTGGCACCTGGTGGTGATAGATGCACATAAAGAGATGTAAGAAGAGATTAATTAAATTTGCCATTGAGTAAAAAAGACGAGACTACAAAAAAACCAAAAACCACCACTGGCCTGGAATGCCACAGTGCATTTAACCACTTTATTAATTTTATTGCAGAGAACTTTAGCTAATCACATCAGTGTTTTGTTTGGGTTTGGTTTTTTTTTATCCTAGGTTTTTTTACCTAAATACAACCAGATAAAAAGGTGGCAGGTACCAATCAGGTAACATGAGCATCATTGTTGCCTAATCATAAAAAAGCACTTTTTGTACACATTTAAGAAAATGTTCACTACATAAAAAATATACTTTCCTTATTTAAGTCTTAAAAAAAAAATCACTAGACTGAAGTTTTATACACATATTATTTTTGTGAGTACATCAACTCAAGAAGGAATCTTGGATGCTTTATAATTTTTCAAATGTCGAAACTGGGAAAGGGTTTGAAATAGACTCCCATCCCATCCAACCTTTATTTATTAATCTATAAATTAATTTTAATTTTCCTTAAGTTGAGATACACAGTCAAGAAAGCTAATAGGGGAAAAAAACCCCAAACCATTAATTCTCCCAATCCATGGGTTCTAATTATTACACTTCTACATTAATAGGGAATTGTTAACATATTTTAAATTAAAATGGACTAAATTAATTTGCAATAATTCATTCATATTCAAGAAAAAAAAATCTATACAAGAGTTAAACTAAACTAGCTAGTATGGAAGAATTTCCCTTTCAGGCAAGCTGTTGGTTCATCTAAAACCTAGCCTTCTTCAGACTTCTTACTGACCTTGTGAGACCAAAAACTGCCTTCTGTATCAACTTTACTTCCTGAATCAACACCTTTTGCATTTTAAATGCTCATTTGAGTAAAATAATTTAATAATATCACAGGTCTAGCAATTAGATCTGAAATCTGAATAATTCACTGTTCTTAATATTAACAATTTGAACATACTTCTGCAGTACCATTCTCTTGCTTATTTCATTGTCTGTCTGGTTTTCAACTACATTCTCACAAACTGATGAAATATGAAAAAATTTGTATTTACATGAGTAGTTACTTATATTCTCAATGTACATATCCTTTTCTACTTCAGGGCAGCAACAAATGTAAAATATGTCCTTCTGTTACTGTTTTTTCTGTATGGTAGTATTTGAATCCGAAAATATGCTAATTATACTTTTGCTGTTCTTAAACATAAAAAATCATGACATAGGATAATTAACCATCCAAGGAGATGGACTCAATGAGAAACACTTTAACTGCTTGTTTAAGTTCTAAATATAACATGCAATCAACTAGAAAAACTATTCTGGTGCAATGATAGCAAGGCTGAATTATTCATATATACATTTTAATTCCTTGTTCTGCAGGATGCAAAAGCCTCTATGTAAATACCTGAAACACAGAAAATTGTCTTTCAGCTATGCCAGTTGTGTCCCTGGACTTGTGCTGAAACAGAGCGAGCCTTCAACATCTCTTACCCATTGATTAAATAAATAATCTGAAATTTAGTATCAGATGCCTTTTAGCTCACCTCTTCCCTCTGCAACTCAGCCTCTATGTCTCGTGAAAAGATCAATCAGAACTTGCTGAACAATGAAAGCAAGTGGGACTACATTGCTAAAATAATTAGATTGAAATCTCAATGATTATTATATAAAATTTCTCAAAGCTGTTTTTTTACCCTTGTTTTTCCCACAGAAAATTAATATCTATAAAGCTGCAGTATGTGCTGAAAATTTTGAACATTCATTCTTACTGGTCTTGCTTCCTTTTTTCCTCATATGCTTACTATGGCACCAAAAAATAAAATATATAGTAAGTTATTATAAGAAAACATGAATCAGCATAAAGTTTGAAGTAGAGCACTGCGAGCAAGGGTTCCAGATCAATTGACTGAGCACAGCTGACTTCAAAGGCGAGCACAATATGCTTATTTTACAGACCAGTCATATTTTTATTTAAATCATGACATACCTGCATAAAGAAGCTTTCGAATACAATGGATCTGCTGTGAAACACAAGCTACATACAGAGGTGTTCCTAAATGAGGAAGATCTTGGTCAACATCTATGCCCCAGGATATCAGTACCTCCAGACATTCACTGTGACCTGTCAGTACAAAGTATGACAGTTTGCTCGACATCAATACGCTGTCTCATGGACAAAACCACACACATTTCTTAACCCTGTTACTGAGACATTGCTCAACTGCTCCATGTTTATTCAGGAAGTAATTTCTTACCTCTGCTGGCTGCCTCATGTGTTGGTGATGGCAGGCAGGACTCCCACTGAGCTTTGGCACCATACTGTAACAGGAGCTCAGCACATGCTGCACTGCCTCTCGAACAGGCATTAAATAAAGGTGTCACTCCATCAATTGTTGTAGCATTTACCTAGGATATATAAAATCTATTTACGAACAGAATTGAAAGAAAGGTAGATTTTTAAACAGGAAATAGTTAGAAATTGTATAAAATAGAAAAAAAAAAAAAAAAAGTACTAGGTAAAATAACAAGTTAACTGACCAGTCCCTGTGCTACTGTCTTCCTCTTACCATGCTTCTCAGTTGGAATTAGTTTACTATTATTCTAGTTAAACTATGTTGGATAAATGCAGCTGAAATACTAAAGAGCATATATTGATGTCTGGGCAGTAAATAATTTTCAAAAGTCATTGCACTGAGCTTGTTTCACTGATACAGAAAATCTACACTTTGTGTAGTAACGGGATAAAGAGATCTTCACAGCTCTGGCAAGAATGCAAACTCCACATTAAATGTGAGGATTATTTGCCATTTTCTTCTAGTCTCCAGGTTGGAGTGATATTTCACAGGATGGAGACAAAGCTAATAGCATAGGCTCACTGTTTTAATACCAACCTCTTCACCTCACTCTTCAACTGAGTATTTCCAGTGTGAGAGAGTAAGGAGACAAAGTAGGCAACTTTGTGAGGGCTAATAATACCAAAGGAAGGAGCACAGGTAGGAGGAGACGGCTCCTTCCAGTACTCTGGCCTATCTTCTTTCATGCACCTCCCCAAGCCCACCAAAACAATTAAAAATACTAAAAATAAATCAGGTGGGAAAATGAAATATCTTCCTATAGTTTTGTATCCTTAGAATCCTTGTGCTAGCTAATGTAGGGAGAAATTGGTTTTGAAAACATCTATGTATCTTTTTTCTTTTTCTGTAGTAACACAGACATTTTCTACATGCTTCTCAAACCTGAATTTTAAGAACAATAAATATTTCCATTACAAAGATCAGAGATCTGGGAAGCTATGCCCTTGAACTCTGATGTCAGCAGACATTGCAGTGAAAGTGATCTATAAAGTCCCATTTTTGTTTTGGGATAAAAGATAAGCCAGCCTGTCAGGAGTACAGAAAAGAGACAGTGTTGTAGTGCTTTTTTCTACTTAGACCAAAGAATCTTAAGAGCACACAGGTGCAGTGTGACAGCAGACATTCTGAAGATTAAAAGAATAGTCTCCTGAAAGCTGCTCAAAGCCAGAGGAACCCAGTAAAGCAGGGGAATGAATTCCATATTTTAGAAGAGAAATATCATAATGAATAGTGCTAACAGTCTGATTCATTATTGTCTCAATGTCTGCCCATCACTTTCATTTGCTAGCATTCGGATGGCAGCTGTAATTACATGAGATGAACACAGCCAATTGGGTAAGTAGATACCAATTACATTAAAATCAAGGAATATGTCCTTCTCAGTTAAGCCAAGGTCAGCACTGGACTTCATATGAAAGAAAACAAAAACCAAAGCCTTACATTTGCTCCTGCTTCAAGGAGGATTCTTGCACATCCTACATGATCACCCAGGCAGGCTTCATGGAGTGGAGTTACTTGGTCAATTGTTAGTGTGTCTACATTGTACCCCTAAAATAGATGTGAATGGCATTTAAAGATCATACAAAACCTAGTAAGAGTAATTTCCTCACACTACTGTTCAAATGAATAGTTTACGATATTCTAAATAGGCTTAAAACTCAACTTGCAATAAGTTAATCCTCAGTAAGCATAGAAAGAATCTTTCATCAATCAATGCATAACAGATTCTCAGCTCTTCTTTTTTTTTCTTTTTAACCAGAAATAGGTATAAAATATAAAGGGTGTGAAGAAGATGGGAACAGACTGTTGACATGCACAGTGACAGGGCAAAAGGCAAAAGCCCAAGTCAGAACATGACAAATTCCAAGTAGCTATATGGAAAAAAATTGAACTGTGGGACAGTGAAACCAGAAACAGATGAGGGAGAGGATGGTGCATCTCCACTCTTGGTGATCTTTAAAACCCCATGAAGACCTGAGCCTAAACTCTCCTGTGATTCTATCATCCTCTGACTTAAGGTCTGAGATATCCAAAGCTATGAATTTTAGCAAAGAAAACACTTATTGGATTGATAAAATCACCAAGACCTTGAAATTTTTTGCAGTAGATGTTGTTTGATTCTTAAGAACTAACAATTTTATCTACTGGCTTTCATCAAATGTATTCTATAGTATAATTTTTCAATATTGAAATAGCTGATAGGACAATACTGTAATAGTAAAATTTAGCATTTACAGTTTCTCCCTTTGCTATTAAAATTTTTCTTTTTAAATGACAACTATGCAAAACCCAGAATCTTTCAGTAATTCTTCCTGTTAACTAGTATCTTCCTGACTAGCTCGATTTACCCAAAGGCTTAAAGCAGTGAAACTATATTGATTTATACCCTGCAAGAGGGGAAGACTGACATAAATTTAGACACAACTATTGTTGTTGGTTTTGTTTTGGTTTTTTTTTCTTGGGGGGGGGAAACATATAGAGGAAATATTTTAAATACTGGCTTATATCTTATAATATGAAAAATTCCTAAATATGTATTGCTCTGAAAAATTCAAATGTAAAAAGCAAAACAAAGCATACTAAATCTGCATTAATAATCCATGCTGAGAAATTAAATAAAATTAAAAATGAAAGCAATTGTAAGAACAGAGCCTTCACCTGTGACAATAAAGTCTTTAGAGAAAGAAGACGTCCTTGACTGGCTGCCTCATGCAGAGGTGAGCGATCTGCCCAAGAACCTATATAATAACAACAGTTATTGAATAAACCATATAAATTAGAAAGGGTTTGGAATGCACAGAGCAAAGCAGAAAATATGATGCACAGAATGAAGTCAATTGTCCTATGAAATTAATTTTTCCTCTTTAGAGACTGTATTTCAAATGATCAGTTTCTAAACAATAAAAAAGTGCTCTATAATAACTGTAAACACTTCTAATAAATGCTTATATGGTCCACAGAACAAAATAATGAGATATTGATATCAGTAATCTGATTTAATAAATTCATTAATTACCATATTCAACTTCTATTTTTGCATTGTTCATTTTTAATACAAGTAATAAAACTTTGTAGCTGGAATATAGGCATTATTTGAATTTAAACCAGACATAAAGCTGCCTGAAGAAGTCACAAAGAAGCTGGTGTATATGCAAATTGTGTGGAAATCTTTAAGTACAGTGAGATTAATTTGAAGTTACTACATAAGTGCAAGGAGAGAAATACAGTGAGAATCACGGTAAAAAAATTACTATAGTAGAAGTAAGATATAAAGTTTAATTTCACATTCTATAAACTATTAGGCCTAAAAATAATTAGATACACTTACTGTAAAGGTTTGGCATTTATTTTCATTTATTTATCACCCCCAAAAGAGAAAGGTGAAAAAAATAGTAACCCAACAACAACCCTGCCTTCACACACATACCCCCCATAACTCCCAACCCCGCTTCCAGAGACATCCTGAAGCTCTTGCTGAAGGACCTGCCCTTTCCACTAGAAGACTGGACACTGACAGGTCCCTTCTAGCCAGCCAAGGTTGCAGGCAGAGCTGATACTGATTTATTGTATGAATTTTGAAAAATACAGTTTTGAGAGACTGCAAGGAAGAAACATCTTCAAAATGTATTATGAATTATCAATATTAATTCCTCTAAGAACAAAATCACTAGAACAGTAAAATACTAATACAATCACTTGTGTGAGTTATATAAAGCTGCCCAAAATTCCTGAAGAAACAGAGAGAATTAGCCTGGAATGATGAATTGCTAACATTGGCAGATGACTCTTCCCTGCGTGCAGATTTGACTTTGGCACGGACAGGCACTGCCTACAGAGCCAGCCACTGCATTTACTGACAACGCAATGAATCTGAAATGAGAAGGCTGTTGCTCAATCACTGGCAATCATCAGCCTAAGCTCTAAGATAACTGCACCCCAGAAATAGACCCTGTTTCTGTTTCCTATTGGACTCCTTCTGTCCGCTAGCCTGTTTCAGAAAGTACACTTTTGTTTACTATAAACAACCTCCTCAAATCACACCAAGAATGAAAAAAAGATTAAGGCTACTCAACCTCAAAAAAAACTAAGGCATAGTTAAAAACATGAAACAGTGCACAACAGGAAAATGTAGATATAACCTCAATTTTCCTACTGGTGTTAGTCAATAAGACTAAACCTCACACAGACATATGACTGCATCTTGGAGAACATAGTGCACTTTGTGACTCAGCACTACTGAATACTACTGAGATCAAAAACTTGGCAAAGCAAAAGCAGAGATGATTATTTAAATTATCATAAGTCTACATAAAGCTGATCACAGAAGTTTAAAAATATGAGAGAAAGGCTTTATAAACCTGATTTTATAAAAGCAGTGAGATTTTTATTATGTCAGAGTATCCTGTATGTGTGAAGCTCCTTGAACTCTTTCATCTATGGCAGTAGATGTGCCATTGGCAAGATCCAGCTTCCAATATTCTGTCAGAATTATTTGCACTAAGCTCTGGTCATCTGTGTGTGCATGTACATACACATTATTCCCTGTACTTTTTACTTCAGGTTTATTTAATGTAATGTTTTGGAATTCTTATTTATTGTCAGAATAAAAAAAAAACAAAAGAAAAACCAAAACCAAAACAAAACAAACAAAAAACCACCCAAACCAAGCCAAACAAAAAAAAAACAACCCAAAAACAAATCAAACCAAAACAAAAAAAAACTAAAGAAACCCACCAAGCCCACACTCACAACTAAAAAAACCCCCACACAAAGTGATTGGGATTTTAAGGATTATTATACATAAAAATAACAACTTTAGCTCAGAAACCTTCAAGTGACCCAATTTTGACAAATCATCAGTATTTGTCATCTCAATAAGCTCAGATAGATTTACTCTACTGTAATTTGGATGTGTGTAATCACTATTTTCCTTATTCTGCAGTAGTATCTGAATGAGCACTCAAGTTGTTCTAATTCAAATGAATTAGATCCATTAAGTTCTCCTTCTGGCTGCTGCAAAAAATTCCTCAAATTTAAATCTGTATTTACAGGTTGCTTTTGGTATTTTGTCCCCCTGTCTCTATAGATGAGAACATCTCTCTTGACAGTTTATCCTACTCAATGGAAAGAAAAAAAAAGACTCTTAACTGATTATATGGAAAAACATCTTATAAAATCATAAGAGTTATGAAGCTTTTATGCCCATTAAATACACTTACACTTTTATGCCCATTAAATACACTTTTGTAGCCATGTATGAACACAACAAAGATGCAGGTAGGATCTGAAAGGACCAATTTTTCACCTTTATTTCCTTCACCTCCTTCCATCTTGGATTGATCAGAAGAATGTCTATTAATTACTCCAGTGACATTTGATAATCAAATGATGCCAGATCCTATTGCAAGCTTTGGTTTGCACCTAGACCCACCTTATATCCCTGTCTTCAGGCAGAGACATTCAGCAGCCAGCTGTTCCGGATAAATCCATTAAATGCAAAATACTTGCACCATCTCTACCACAAATAAAATCTAAAAGCAAAATGTTGCAGAACTATTTTGTGCTGGCCAAGTTTGGAAAAAGAAAATTCACATTTCAACTGATTTGTTGATACACATAGTAATTCATCATTAAACACCACAGAGACAAGAATATGTTCAACATAAATATGTATCATAAATAAACATCAAAGGTGTTCTTAAATTCTTTGCCTAGATTGCTGTCTTCTGCTAATCTACAAATTACAATGTCTCTCACTTAGAAGGCATTAGCAAAAATATAAACAAGGACACTTTTTCACTCATTGTGTCTGTAACAGCAGTATTAGCAAACATAGTCTATTCCAAAATTGATAATGCATTAATTCCCTCCTGATGTTGTCTCTGACGATGCTGAATATGAAGTATCTCTAACTATATATAGAAGCCACATTAGTTCCAAGTTCTCTGATGTATAGTTTACCAGAAGGGCAAACTATTACAAAGCATCATTGCTTTGTAAGCATTGACAAGAAAGAATAAATAGATTCACTGCATTAACAGGTGAAGTTAAAAAATTACGAATTATTATACAATACCTAAATCTCCATCTCCCCATGGCACTTCCAGCCAACTGCAATTATAAATCCTACTCATTTCTTTCAATCTGGAAGATAAAAAAAAATTAAAATAATAATAAAAAAAAAATCTGCTCTTGCTAGTTGGACCTGTTCTTAATAAACTGCAGCTCCCTGTAATACAAACTTTCAGCCTTCAGTAACACAGCTTTGAATATATGAGTGTGTACATGTTGTCAGTTTTTTATGGTAACGGACTCCTGCCCTTTTCATCAGTTTTTCACATTTCTTTCTTTAACGTAACAGCTTCTCAAAGGGCCAGTATCTGTGCATTGGCTTTCCAAGACAGGTTAACTGGAATTCAACACAAGAGAAACTCACAGTGAAATCAAGAGAACCTTGACATGAATAAACTGGAGGACAAACTCCTCATTTTTTAACCTCATGCAAAGAGATACAGTTTTTTATCCTCAAAAATCAGTATGAGTACATAGACTTTAAGGGAAGCACTGCCAAATGTCCCTATATTATTTTACTACTTACTCATAGTACATCTAGAAAAGAAAAGCAAAGATATTCTGAATGTTTCAAATGTTGTTTGATCTGTACCTGAACTGTGTTTTTCTTTTAGTTGTTCACTATTCCTTCAATTACGTTCTAAAATATTCTTTGGTTGTTGAACTGGGGCATTGGTAGCTATTCTCAGCATTGAAAATGTCCAAAAATAGGGATGTGTAATTCTGACTGATTAATTTCTAAGTCATTAATGTTCTTTTCCTCACATTTCCCTACAGACCTCGCTCCTTTGCATCTACCTGCAATTATCTGTAAGTCATTCCTGCAGTTGTAATCATAGTAGCAAAATACTAAGTAAAAATATTTTCACAACAGTCTTTACCTCCAGTCATGTCATTCCTTTTGTATTTATTTCTAAAAATTTGTGAAGTCTCCAAAAAAAAATCCAAAAAACCAACAAAACGACAACCCCCAACTCACTATAAAAAGTACATTAAAAGTTAGATTTTCAAAAGGAGGACTGTAATGAATCAAGTTCTTCTCACTGGCTTCATTGGGAGAGTATTTATACCAGAGCTCAGCACTTCAAAAAATTACTGCTCTACGGCTAAATAGATTGAGTCCCAGTTCTCAGAACAAGCACTATCATCAAAGAACTGAAAATAGAAGCCTGACACAGCTCATTACTGGGAGATGAGAAACACAGAGTACTTGGAAAGTGTTGTAGCTAATATTTGTTTCTGCAAAACCAACAAATGTATTAAGACCAGCACTGCTACCTTTTATTTCTTAAGATGTATTCTGAGTGCTTCAGCTTCTGGCAACTGAAGCAACAGACAGGATCAATAACTAAAGAGAAAAACTCTGCAACATCAGAGTCCCAAGATCAACAGAATCACTTCACTTCACTCCAGTTGTTGAGAGTGTCTGATATGTTGTGTATCTATTTAGTATCTAACAGATTTTTACTGTGGCAGTATAAAATTACTCATTTGTCTAAATCCCTTGTAGGATAAGGAAGCACGTCAACTACTTAATTGATGTTTGATGTTAAAAACTATTGAAAAAAATCTTCAATGAAGGATTTAAACATTAAGAAATACATCTACGATGCTTAACTACCATGATTAGATATGACCAGAAAAACAGAAACTACTTTTTTTTAATAAATGAAGTTTCAACAGTCAACACTGAAGAACTCCCAAGAGAATTGGAATTCAGGCTAGAGATTATTAAAATATGTCTGAAAGAGAAGATGTAGTTCAAGTGGCATTTACATATTTCATTTCAATATATCAAATAATCTGAAAATTCTCTAACTGTGTAACCGTATAACTAAACATATATATATATATATGCATACAAACAATGAAAATTTGATTGGTTCAAACCAGCATACTTTCCACTGTTTATCATAATGTAGACTTTCACAATTTGGGGACTTCATTGCAAATGTAAATGCCAACCATTTCCTACTCCTAAAATCATACAAAGCAAATCTACTTTCCCACACAGCTCTGTCTCTAATGCACCCACATTACATGACTACACATTAGTTTTGCCATTCCAGTGTTGCATTCAGTGCAAATTTTTTTCTGTCTCCATATCTAGCAGGATCTCTTTAAGACATTCAAACTATAAACTCACTATAACACTGTTAATTTTCTACTGCCTTTTTCGTGGTATTGTCCCAATAACAAAAGAATACTTCAATTCCCCTGCTGAGTCTGTATCAGAACATCATGCATTCATCCTATTTTATAACTAAGGAACTAAAAGACAGAGTTTTGATGCTTGAATTATAAAATCAATCTAACAGCTTTTATTTATTTCTGAGAACTTAAACATTAGAGTGTACACTAAAAGCACAGTTTAATTATGGCTATGAGAGCTCTGAGCTTTTGAAATTTCAGCCTTAGATAATAATAACCATGATCAGCAAAGAAACTTTTACATTAGATGATTGATCTTAAAACACATAGGTGCCAAAGCAGAGACAAAAATGGAATTTACTTTTAGGGACATTAAAACATTAACGCTTTTTCCCTACCATTCACTGCATGCCTTCTAACCTTTGCATCAAACAGAAAAACATAGGGTATATTTTTTCTGAGTATAAAGCTGATGCAGTCTCAGAACATCATTCATCTTGCACAGCTAAGGAGGCTGGGGCTTTGTGGAAGAGCACAGCACGTGACTGTGCTGTCAAATACTGGGGTATAATGCACTGGATGGTCAAATCAGTGTGGCACAGGTAACATTTTGAGTATTTGGCACTGAACTTTAGCGTACTTTTCACACAGAAACACGAGCCACTGAACTCTATAAAAAAGCCTAGAATAACACAACAGCAATTTCCAAACACAGCCTGGCTTGGTTCCCAACAGAAGCAACATTCTGCTATGTGAAGATGGTGGCAATGACAATGGTAGGAGCAGCAGTCGCTGCTGGCTCTGCGCTTGGCCTTGCAGATGTGGGAAGGAGTGTGTCAGGCCCCTTCTCGTGTCACATGAAGCACAGCCACAGCTCCGCGTCCATTGCTCATCCACGGGTTGTTTTTTTCCATCTTCTTGAAGCATCAACAACTGTCTGCATATTTTTCTGACCTAAATTAGTTTGCAAAGTCTGTCTGCCCTAGCTAGAATGCCAAGGTGTAAAATCACACAAACCTCCAAATTCAGTAATCTATTAGATCCACATCAGGTTTGACTTGAGTAGGAGGAGCAGCTGGTAATATTCTTTGACTGTTATTATTTCCTTGGACAAGTCACTAAAACAAAGCAAGGGTTTTTCAGTCCCCTTCTCAACTAAAAGGTTACAGAAAAGGCATATGGACATTCTGAGCTGAGTTCAGACTCTGGAGGATTTATGTCTGGAATAATTTTGTTCCTCAAATACAGTCTCAGCCTTAATCCATACTACAAGCAATTTTTCCCAAACTGAGAATTCTGAGTATTTTCCCAGCCTGCCTGACAGTCAATGCAGCACAGGGCCTAATCCCAAGCCTTATAAACAGTAAGCAATTGTGCAGCAAAGCTGGGCCCAGGGTGTGATTTTTGTCACATCCATGAGATTCTGGAGTTGTGGCCCCTCAAGCCAATAGGCTGAAGGCCTTTTCCCACTCTGACCCTGTCCTTTCACCCTTCTATCCAATCTTATGATATATTCCATCTTCTGCATCACTTTCAGTCCACTTCCCAATCTATTTAATTACAGACTGCATTCTGCAATCTATTTAATTACATTGCAGTATGACTTTCTCTTCCTTTGCTCTGCAAGGGTGCCTGCAGAGCCAAGTCAGGTTTGGATATCTCCAGGGACGAAATAGAGAGGAAGGAAAGAAGCATCTTTCAGACTTGATAAAAGATATAGTTGTTATTCAAGTGAACTGCAACAATCAGAAGCCTTAAGTGCAACAGAAGTACTTCAGGACGTCCATGAATAAATATATATTCCCAGTATGGCAATCACAAAGAGGCTCTAAGTAGCTAGACCCTGTTAAGATGGATTCTTCAGAAAATTTTAGTTTCCATATTTTACTTTGATTCTGAGAATTTCAAAATGAGACTAATTGTGGCTATTTCTTTGTGAGAGTAGCAGGAGAGACTAATCTTCAACCATATAATGGAGTGGCTAGTACTAATGCTGATAAACTGTTGTGAAATTTCTTTTCACCTGAGAGAGACTGTCCAAGTTTTTTCGGAAACTACTGACCTAACGAGCTACAATGACCATAAATAAAAGGATTTTTAGGTCAGGAAATCTTAGCCCAAACAGTGAAAAACGTGAGGGCAAAAGATGCTCTGCATATTAAAACTGATGAATAAATGCAACCATACAGTATCATTGCATTCAAATGCTTACTTGGAAGATAAGGAAACTGGTGCTTAAACTCTTGAATATTGCTTAGTTCTAAAACTGTCAATACTGGAAATCATCAAAGGTATTTTAAGAATAACTCTGATTTCTATAACATATAGCTTTATTTTATGTGGTAAATTCACAGTTCCTTTATGCACAACGTATAAACTCACTCCTGTCTACTCCTTTCCTTGACTATTTTAACATCTCCAGATTTTTATTTTATATCATATTATCATGAATTTCAAGTTTGACTTCCTTAATTTCTTTCTTTGTTTCACTCTAAAACTTATGGTATCATCAATATTAAATGGAATTATGATCACTCTTTAAAAAAATTCCTCTTAAGACTCTTGCAATTATTCAAAGCTCCCTTTTACACACTTGGATTATGAAAAAAAAAATAGGAAAATATGGCACAGGCAATAGAAGTCCTAAACACTTCTAACAGTTTGTTCCTCATTGCTGAAAATGTCAGTGTTCAGCAACTTAAATACCTCCTAAGTACTTCTCTATGCAAAGCCTTACAATTATATCT
Organism: Gymnorhina tibicen; assembly: GCA_013399875.1. NCBI lineage: Eukaryota > Metazoa > Chordata > Aves > Passeriformes > Artamidae > Gymnorhina > Gymnorhina tibicen. Next base: position 245,083 of record VXAZ01008675.1, on the reverse strand, counting down.
TTGTCCTTAGTATCTTACTACAGGACAATAATTCTGTAACCTATGTTCATCTATTGTCTCCTATTTCAGCTGTCTATAGACTCGTTACACATAAAGTTGTATGTAAAGTTTACTCCTCCCCCTCCTTTCATTCCCTGGTTCCCCATAGTAAACAATTAACCTCCAGTATCCAGTTACCTTGTGACAGGACAGCAAAAGTCAGGGTAAGTCAAGCCTTAAACATTTGCATAAAACAAATAGGGCAGATAAACAAGAAATGGTATTTTCGATCAGCTGATAAGAGAGCAGAAAGAACAAAAATAGCCTCAGTACCCTTGTGTTAACCCATGCAAGACAGTAAAGTGCCACTAACAAAAGCATGCATTTACATTACAACTAGGAAAAAAAACCCCAAAAATCAGTTTTATAGCTAGACCATCATAAATTGGGTCAGCTTAGCATATTTCAGTACCCGGTTTCTGAAATGGCTGCTATACTAACCTTGGCTGGTCAGAATACCCCAGCTAGCTTTCCGTTTTGCAGGACACTCCCCTACACTTTCTAGGCGTCTTTTGGGGAGATTCTGGCTCCTCTGAACAGCAGTGTTTGTTGTCATGATCTGTTTCTCGAGGAAAGCCTGTCTGTCATTGGTGCAGGTACTCTGGTCTGACGAACATCCACAAATGGATTTCTACTACCTTTTTTCTTTCCTCCTTTCGCTTTTTCACAAAGGATCTTGCTGTACTTACTGTAGAATGGCTACAACACTGAAATCCATTCAGTAACATTTACTAGCTTGGACTAGTGACTACACAGTGGGGGAAGGGAGGGACTGCTCCAGCATTTTCTATTTTTAAAACAGAGAAAGAATCAGCTTAGCTACAGCATGAGTCTTAACTATTTACATGATTTAAATGGAAAGGTGTTAATTTTTTAATCATTTAGCACAAAAAAGAAACAGATTCTTAAAGCATAAGTATTTAAATACTTTGCTGCTTGAATACTAAGCAGCTTAAAACAGAAAACCAAAATTTTTTTATCAGAATGGAATTTTTTTTAAGAATAGTAACAACAATTATTACTGCATCAGGTTTTACTCATATGTAATGTGCAGTTAAGAGTGATTTTAGAATTCAGGAGAATCCATGAAACTATGAAGCACTCCTGATTTTCTGTGGTTTGTTTCTTGTTTTTGTTTGAAATAGGGAGCAAGTTATCCTACAAATGTCAACAGAAATTACTCCTGCGTAAAAGCATGTTTTGATTACCAAAAAGTGGTTATTTTGAAAGTCTGATCCTGTTATGAAAGTAAGGCTGTAGTCTTGTCAGAAGAAGCACAAGTTAATATTTTTTTTAAATAATAACAAAACCAACCAAATAGTGCTAGAATTTTTTTTCTTTTTTGTTACCACGTATCAGGCTGATACTATACAACAGAAATTTGCAAAGAGAAGCAATCCAGGATAAAATTCCATCATGGTTAAAGACAGTGATTTCTCTGTAATAATAACATGTTAAAATGCTGCCTTTATGTCCCTGGCATTTCTTTCTAGTATTTCCTCATTATGCTCTTCTACAGATATAAAACTAGCCACTTGTAAATTTTTTAGCAAACAAATCAACATTACTGAGTTTCACTAATTCTACTTTTTTCAGGTACCTGACAAAATTTAATCCCTAGAATTCTGAAATAATACTCAGATAGTTAATGAAATTTTCTATAAGTGTCCCGGTTTTCTTTAAGAGAAAATCAGAGGCAAGGTTATAGTTAGATAGGGTGAGGGGAAGAAAAAGGAACAGCTGCAAATTTTGCCTTGAAATTACTGCACAGGAGAACTGCCTTACTTGGAATAGTACTATACCCTTTACAGAACAGAAGCAGGTGGGCTACTGCTCTTCTCATGAGAAAGAACAAAACAGCACTCTCACAGACATTAGGCTGCTTTCAGACAACTCTCTTCCTTGGGTTTTATCTAGATGAATGAATCAGAATATCTCCCAGACGGAAATAAACACTTCAACATATCCAGCAATCAGACTCTACCTGTAAATCTGAAACAGAGCTTTCACAAAAGGGCTTATTATATATGGGATATTATAAATATATCACTTTAATATTAGAATTATGTGTTACTTTGTGGTGCTTTCTTCCAAGTAAAGAAATACTGGAAGAGGAATTAACAGGAAAGTGTACTAGGGATGTGTACATATGTGCTTGTGCAGGAAGGTACCAGCATTATTCCCTTGTGAGAAATAAGCACTGACAGCTTTTGTACTTGCCATGGCTCTGAGGCTCATCTCAGTTTTAAATTTCCATTTGGAATGGAATTCCAGGACTCTCAGGAGAAGGTGGTGAGGATCAGGATCAAGCAAAGCATCTGAAACTGCAGAGCAGGAATTGACATTGGTCTGGCAAGAAAAAACCTACATTTTTTTGTAGGAGTTTCGTGGGTGAGGTTGTCAGCTGAGAATGAATCTGTCTTTCTACAGGAATGGTACAAACCTGGAAGTACTTCATACAAATGCTTTCCACATTTATTCCAGCCTCCGTTCTCTCTTACTAGACTGGGAGGTGTGACCAGCAGGAGCAAGGAAACCAGCAGGTACACAGACAGCTGCCATGGCTCCAACAGGCAGACCCCCACAGGAGTCAGCATTACCTGCTCTCTTGCCCAGACAACTGCACAGAAAGCAATGAGCTACCAGTGCAGTTAGACCACTCCCAAAATCCTGCACCTTCACAGTATGGCTTATAGGAAAAGTATCTTTATTCCATAGATATATTCCATAGACACTTGCCACTCGTTGAGTTACTTTGAATACTCTAGAGGACATTATAAAAATATGCATTTTTGTGCTTTAAAGAAGGCAAAGCTTATCCAGTTCAGGATAAGGCAAAGCTTATCAGTTCCTAGAAGGAACTTTTCACTAAATTCTGCTAGGCCCGACCATTCATCCTCCAGACAAAAACCATTTAAAAGTCTTATTAAAACAGTTCAAAAATACAAGTTTAAAAAAATAAAAGGTCAAACAGCATCAGAAATCATCTGAAATGATGTTAAAAATATACTTGAGACAGGGGAATGAACATGGTTAAAACCATGGAGCAAGGCTGAAGACCGTGCTAGTTCACTTCCACCTCTGACATGGAATTGCATTGTGATCTTTCTCACATCAACCATCTATGCCCTGGACTACATTAGCTACAAAATAAAAGTCAGTATCCTTCAACTTCATTACCTAATAAAACTACTAACACTCGAAAGTACAAAACTACTTAGGCTTAGTCCTGAGATTCTGCTCTTCAGATTTTTCTCTATAGAAGACAGTCAAACACTTTCAAAATCTGCCCAAAAACCTATAACAGAAGTCTAAGTAGCTCGTAAAAAGGTCTTCAAGCACATAAAAAATACAGTTGACCATTATTTTTCCTGACTTGGCAAACAAGCAATTAGGGACAGCATTTAGATTACAGTTACTCATGGAAGCAATGCAGGCACCTTCAAAAAAGCAGCCTGGGGAAGAGGCAGACACTACAGTCTGAGAGTAAGGGAACTAGAGGACTTTACTGATGAGTTTGGAATTCTGACCTAATTTAGCATACAAGCTTTAAATAAAGCACTATGTTACATTTCATTAATAATTAGTTCTGTTCAAATTTATAACCCAGAGGAAGAAGCGTTAAAGGAAACTTTCAAAATCTTTTTATTCCAGATTTTTGTAAAAAGAAATGTCAGTACAGTTGCAACACTTCCATGTCAGCACATAGCTCTGAGTTTAAAGGGGCAGCAATTCTTAACAGGTGGGAATGAAAATAGAAGTACATTTTTGTCCCTCCCTTTCAGTGGGGAACTCATTCTATTTTCAAGACTGTTTTTAAGGCAACAGAGATGCAACTGTGGTAACACACAAAAAATGTGTTAATAAAAGCAACGATACCCAAAATCCCCTTGACCTTTCAACACATGATACAGTCCAATGCAATACAGTCCAAACTCCTATAACAATAATTTATCTTATGAAAAATTGGACAAAATGGCACCATTTTCAAATGTCATAGATGAGTATTGTGTGTGCAACCCTCTCAAACCAGCAAACTGATGACCCACCTTGCTTCCCAAACTGTCCTGTACTTTCAGGTTACTCTGTTTTTATGACCAGGATTATTATGGGGTCACAGTGACTGCATGGAACCTGCCACACTAAATTCTGGAACAGGACTAGAAACTGACTCTTCCAGCTCATATGATCCACACCCTGCAACCATGAAGCTGAAATGACAGACAGGCTCCCTGTGGCTCAGTGCCAGTACCCCAGGAGTAGCCTGTCATTTAGTAGCCAGAAATTAACCAGAAGAGATCTTCAACATTCCTTCCTGTAGGAGATGCCAAGATGCAGGAAATTTTAGAAGAATTGCGGAACTGTGGTTACTGACAAAAACAGCATCCTACTAGGCCACACCAGTGCCAGTGTTACATCCTGCTGTGCCAGCTCAATGCCAAGGAACTTAAATGCACCATAAAAGTACAGGAATAAAGCTCTAAGAGCAGAACAGAGAAAGGCCTGGAACAACTTTTTGGTTTTTTGTTAAACAGATTCTTGTATCAAGTCATACTTCATGGCAAGTATGGTGGTGATATAAGTCATTAGCAGGCAACCAGAAGCTTAGGCATTATCCAGGTGTCACCAATCAGTCCTCTTGACAAACACCAGCAAATACGTAGACAATACTTTAATGGTCAATAGTTACTTAAGCATAAAATGACATTTCTTTACACCATTATGAGCACTAAAAAAGTCTATTACATACAAAAGTCTTAATACAATACAAAAGTCTATTACATACAAAAAAGTCTTAATATGATCTCATCACTGTTTCTTAGCTGAAAATCCAAATTAGTAGGAGTAGTAGTAGTTGATGAAGATGGTAGTGGTGATGATGATGATGATGATGTTAGCAACAGCATGGCTGGATGGCAAGTGATTTTCCTACCTCTTCCCCTGAGATTTCTATAGTTACACCTTGTATCCTTGAATGCTCGGAATCATAACTTAAGGTTAAAAAAATATTTAAACTTCTAATATGACAAAGGCTTTGTCTCAGGCCTCCCAGAAGTCAAATACAGGATGATGATATATTTACTACATTTCTTGGCTTGTGGATTTGCAATGTGTAACTGCCAGACTCTTCATGCAGACAGGCAGCAGTAACATTGAATATTTGCTAATATGTAAACTAAACTAAATCACAGAAGTTATGTGGCTGAACCTAAGCAAATCAGTTACCAAGCAGGCCTGAGCTTCAGATATTGACAGAAAGACAGACGCAAGCATGAAACCAGTAGTCAGCACAGGAGTGGTAAAGGGCACCCCAGAGAGAATCTTCGGCCAATTACGGTGAAGGAACAGCCATAAAGAGATCGTATCTATTACCAGAAAGCCTCCGGACATGGCAGAGAGTAACAGCCACTAGTGCAACAGATACAGCATGCCACAAAGGATTTATGGCCAACCAGCCAGCATGGCTGCTGTCATGAGCAGAGCTCAGTACTTAGGCATGCAATGCAATTCCCCCCAAGCTATCATCATCTAACTGGCAGCAGTTCACTCGCTGTTTGCCTGCATTGCAAATGTTTAAGAACATCCCCTGCAAGAGTGGAATGTGAATAGCAAAACCCTGGCCAGAAGAATCCTGTGGCTGAAGGAAGGAACATCACCTTCAGGGAGCTATACTATTTTGGTCTTCCCCTGCTGCCTTATGCCGCCCCAGTGCAAGAAAGACCAGTGCAGGTGGTACAACTGAGCTTGCCCCAAGCCGATACTGCAGTTTTCTACATATTTTCTTTAACACCAGTTCTCTTTAAAGCCTTGCAGATGGATTGCTCCAGGATTGCCTTTCAGTGTTATTGCTATGCACCTTTAAAACCCCAGGTTTTAAGCTACATCAGAGTTCATAATATTCATTTTGTACTTATATTATTTCATAAGCTTATTATTCATCTCACACAGAAAAATACAGAAAGCAATTGATGAAGGGTATTTCCATGTGAGTTTAGAGTGTACATTCCAAGCAAGTGAGTGGGACCTAGGTTGGTGACAAGTTAAGGTCCATCTTCACAAAGAAATACATTTCAAGGAGGCACACCATTTCAAGGAGGAAACCAACCAAAAAATGCATCTGGTGGACCTCAAGGAGGTCCTGACAAACACAGAAGAGTAAAAAACCCCCACAAATAAATCCACATGCAGGCTCTATCAGTTTCTTTCAGGGAGGCAAGCATGCAAACAGGCTCCTGCATACATATTCACTAGAAGTTTCTGTAGCCTCAGAAATTTTCTTTAAGATGAGTGATGTAAAAAATGTAAAATTTGAATTAAAATTAACATGCTTGCCAACAGGTGTGCTTGCTTTTTGTTGCTGCAAATAAGTCAGAGCTCTGGCCATGCCAATTTAGTTGCATCATACAACTCTGAGCAAAACCTCTTTAAGGTAAAATACGTCCTTCAAAAAAGAATGGTTCTGGTATTGGTCTCATATGTGGTGTCATTTTCTTCCTTCAAAGCAAGTGTCTTATTGGCTTTATTTTGAAGTATGACTCTTCTTTGGCAGTCATTTGTCATACTAGGCAGAGTTATTTGGCATACAAGAGAAAATTATGAGCTCCATCAAAAAAGTCCCCCCTTCTAAACTTTCAAAAAAGAATATTCACACTATCTTAAGCATTTTTACACCATTAGCTTACGTGCTGCAAATGAAAAACAAATGCTAAATGTGGTGCCTTACACCAGTGGTATGGTGAATAGGTATGCCATACAGTATTCCAACCATTGCTAAATGAATCTCTATTGTATCCAGGAAACTAGGAGAGGTCTTGTATGGCTTTTATTAATAGAACTGTGATCTCTGTGGAATGCCAGTTGAGAAAATGCCTCATGCCTATCTTCCCTACCTAACAACTGTTGCTGAGTGGCATTATCAATTGCAACTTGCTAGGATAAAATAAATAAGAAGACTTTGCTCTAATCATTCACTGCAGTTCAAAACATGATCAAGCCTTCCAAACAGTGGATCTCTGACAGTGAAACACAGCATTATTGCCTATTTATGAGCTGCATCTTAAGGACTGGTTTCTTGGGACTACCCAAGTAGTGCTCAGTGTACAAGAAAAAAAGGAAGAAGAAAACTTCATAGTATTTACCAGTCTCTGAGAGAAGATGGAGACTCCAGTTCTGAACTACCACAATCTTGTCAATGGCTTAATTTAGCATAACTAGGAATAGCTAGGGTACTGAGCTTTCCTACCATGCCTGACCAAGGCAGATACAGCAAAAATGGGTAGCTTAGAATTTGCTATGGTCATTCAAGAGTACACATTTTTAAGCTTGGAAGAAACCAGGGCATATTCAGCTCTCCTGTTCTGCAAACCAGTATGCATTTTAAGAAGTACACTATAAACACAATTTCTGCTTTCAAGTAACTTTCACTTATACAGTTATGCATAAAGTGAATTTTTTTACAAATTTCTGTGAAGAGGATTGACATCATTAAAAATAGAATATTTAAGACAAATCATTTTATGTTCTCAGAACTACTTAGCTTGCCTATCAGACCCCAGGTATCTGTATATGTACATGACTAGCTGTTTGTTGTTTATGCTACATTAACCTCTGCAAAATTATTTTTTTCATAGGGAGGTTCCTCTCCATCACTTTCTGCTTGTAGCTAAATACATTTTGACAATTACTGAGTATCAGGTTTACTTTTGATAAAATAGACACATTTCGCCTTATAGAAAGGTGTATGAGTGGGAACTACGCTTCTGTCAAGTTATCTGTAGTAACAAAGTACAGACTCTTCCATACAAACCAAGATCTTACCAGTATTTGTTGGCAGAGTTTATATCTTACAGACCCAAAACATCTGATAATGTATTAATTATTTAGATTTGATACATAAACTTTGAAATCACCTCATACCACAGCACTACTACCTCATCCTAAAATAACTGAACAATAAAACTCATCTGAAGCTCCATCCAACCCAGTGCTCAATAGAGCACTTTCATGATATGATCAGTTAGTTGTATAGTCGGAAGAGTAAAAGTTGCTTTTGACCCTCCAGTGTTTATCCAGCAACAGCTGTACAAAAGGCTGAGTTATTAACTCTTCACAGGTCTGGAAACACCATGAGAGAAGAAATGCTACTGTGCAGATCACTGTCATTACACATAGTCTGCTAAGGAGCTAAATATACCCAAAGTTACTTTTCAAGTTACTTTATTCTTGTATATCAGTTTGTAGGGCACAGAATGTTAAAATGGAACAAACATATACTTGCTATGACTTTATCCATTAAGAAAGAAATTAACCAAATGCTGACTTTTGCAAAATTTCAAAAGCAATGAATATGTAAATGTTCACTTCAACACAATAAATAAAGAAACACTAAGCACAACAACCTATTTACAACACAGCTCTAGTCCCTGATTACAAAGCACTTGGCTCCAAACAACTTATCAGTTCCTTTCAAATCAATGGGGCAAGTGTAGATGAGTAAGTGTTTACAAAATTAGCACCGAAGTTAAAAATAACCCAGCAAATGGGACCTCTTTAATAGAATGGATCCCTTTTTCATATATTTTTTTATGGTAATAATACTACTGACTTCATTAAAAAAAAGAAAGAATTCAACCCTAATAGCTTTTTAGGACATGGGTCTTCAACTCACTTTAAGCATTTATAAAAGACTGCAGAATTCTGTCCTGTACTTGGTGCTATTCAGGCTTTTAATATTGTGAACAATAGAATCATGTATTTATTTTTATGCAAGCAGTAGATGACACTAATCTGTAGATGCTGCAACTGCTCAGAGGGAAACAGTTCAAAAGAGGCAAGTAAAATGGAGAAATTGTCTGATACCAAGACAGCACGAAGTTAGCTGAAGGCCAGTACAAAGTACTATACTTAGAGAGGAAAAAGCAAATGCACAGTACAGTGACTTGGTTTCAACATGTGGTTTACAGGCTACAGACTCTCTCCGTAATACTTTACTGCTGAGGGGGCAGCATCATTCCAGGAGGTATTACATAGGGTACCATATACATGGCACATGACATAAGTGTTCCACTTGTAGGCAACTAATAGTTCCCCTGGTTACACTAATAAAGTCTCAGCCGGAGCATTCTGTTTAACATGGGAAATGAAACATCAGTAAAGATGTCTGTAAACTGTATATGAACTGGCAGAAGTCCAAAGGAGAGCAACTGCTGTAACTCCAGGTGCTAGAAAATTAAGACTTAGGATGATGGAAGAAGTTAAACCCTTTCTATTTTATTCTAGAAAAGAAAAAAAACAGTAGAAGCAGGAAAATGCATGATAATAGTCTTCGAATTGATTAGTTCTCATACATGGAGAAAAACAACCATATTTCATGTATTTACTTTGCAGAAATACAAATTTAGGTCAGTCTTGGGGGAAGTGGGAAGCAGTCTACTGATGAGAACAGTAAAAACTGCAATTGATTGCATAAGGATGCTGCAGAAATCACCATTACTAAGCATTTTAAAAACAGGTTAGCCAAACATTTGCCAGATAACTCATGTATAGTTGTTTGTAGAGCATTCCATTTACCTAGGTAATGAAGGTAAAGAGCATTCAATTTACCACCTACACACAAGAAAAAATTTACTCAGACATCATTTCCATAAAAAAAATAATGTGACTTATAATTAGTAGAGCTTTTATATGCAGTTTTTTGGTCTTAGCTGATGCTGAACTCTGGTCTGGTTCCTATATTTCAATGCCACATAAACAGTATAATAATTTGCAGCTAATTATTCTGACACTATCCAGCTGTTCACATACACTTGAGATCCAAAGGATAGATGGAGTGTAGATCTCTGACTATTGAAACTGAAGGGAAAATATTCCTGAAATATTAAGGAACAAAGTATGACCCATTTCACTACTAACATGCAGCAACAAGACCACACAAGGCAGATGACACAGGTAAAGCTGTCTCCTAATATTTAATAAAAAGAACAAGTGACAAAGCAAGCCAGCCTTGAAATGTATGATCCCTGGGCCTCAGTTCCTGAACTAACCTCTATACCTCCAGTTTGACAAAAGGAGTTCCACCAAAACCTACTGCTCAGTACCTGAAACACCCTCAATTATACAGACTTCATCAAAGAAAGGCTTATTTTAACTCAAGGGGTCAATTTAGCAACTATGAAATAATACCTGCGCCTGGTAGCCCATTATTTCCAAAGATTCTTTTTTCTTCAAAATTATAGCACTCTTTGCTAGCCAAGCCATTATAAGAGCAGTAAGTAATTTTTTGTTATTAAAAGCAAACTTAAAATACCAGTGCTAACAGAATTTTGAGAGTATATAATCAGGTTAAAACTAGAAAATGAAAAGAAACATTTCCTCTAATTTGAATTACTTATTGAAACACTATAAACTTCAATTAGCTTATGATAGATGTTGAGCTAATTTTCTATTTTGGTGGTTCTCTTTGTCTGCCAAGGTTTTTCTGCTACTTGACAAAAAAGAATGGATCACTAATTAGAAGGATACTCAGTATTTAATTTTATAATGTAATGTTTCAAGCTGTTTCATGCTTCATGTTACTTATTGTACATCTTTTAGATATTACTTTTAACAAGATATTTTGTTACATGGTATTATATAAACGCTATGGAGGCATCCCTGTATTTCACCAACACCAACAAACCAAATCCTACAACACAGTGTGAGTTTGGACACTAGCATGCCTCCTAGACACAGAACTAAAGTATAGAAAAGATAAGATAAAATAATAATTGTGAGGAGAATTATTTGCATCCCAAAGAGCATGGATTGCTGCTGTTAATCATAACAAATGGATGAACAGCAGATTATGTAACACTAGCTGAACATGTGCTTGAAACTGTTACAAATCTAGAACCAAACACTGCAACCTGGACAGTGAAAAATGAAGACACACTGATGTTGAACTGTAAAAAGTACAATTTAAGCACAAAATAGTTGTATTAACTATTTTCTTTTAATAAACCAAGCAGAAAACTAGAAAATCTACCATATGTTTGATCCTTCAAATAATAAAAACCTCTGCTACCTGACCAAAACAGTAACCTGCAAGCATGATAGATTTTCATCTTTTGTGAGGGCCAGCTACTAGAATGCTTAATAATACATTTATTTAGGTATAATACATGAGACTTTTGACAAATGACTTGAATTACAGATTCCTGGGCTCAGCAACAGGTAACAGTGTAGACATTGTTTTACTCTCCAACATGATGCATGTTATTCATTTCTCTCCAGTTCTTCCCAAGTCTCTTTCCTTCTTTGCCCGGCTTGTGTGTCAGTTTTCCCATTATGAGCTGCCTTAGAGCTAGCCAGCAGTTTCTGGCAAAAAATTCTAGATTTTAAGTAAGGCCTTCCCCATTCTCTGCAAGCATTCCTGCCTGTGCTCTTCCTATCCTACTGTAGCGAATATATACATACATACACACACCTTCCCACGCATACACTCACACACAAACACACACATGCATAGTAGTTCAAATGGCATCATTAACAGGCTCAGAGCCTGGGTTTCAGAGCTCGTGCAGAAAACACATGATATAAATCCATCTCACGTAAATCTTCTGCAAAGTAAGCTAATTCCTGCTTTAGGATTTAAGCCTCTCTTTCTGGTTTGCAAATTTTAACATCCTCACACAAAATATCTAGTTTTAGTCCCAACATTGAAGACTGAAAAAATCTTTTGAGTTTGAAACTGTTTCTAGCTCATTTCTGTAGTTTCTCCCTTTATGTTTAACTTGGGCTATTTCTTCACATTCATGGTACTTAGGGATGAGTAGTAAAGGCAGTAAGAGCCAAGAGAAGTCTTCCTGTTCCACTGCCTAACTCAATTTGATGCCATCCCAGAATACAAGGAACAACAATAAAGACAAGTGAGGTAGCAGGGATCCCAAGCTGAGCAAAATCATGGCCCAGTCATGTACCAGCATACCACAATTTAGAAGAAAAGATTGTTCTGTAATGGAAAAGGAAGAATTGAATGAAAATGGTACCTCACTGCAGATGAGCTTGGGGCAACAGTTCTGCTAAAGTTCTGCTTGCATGAACAGAAAAAAGGAATTTTCATGAGAGCTTTCAACCCAGTAAAATTTGAAGGGTTTCCATACAGATGCCCAAAAGCTGGCCCTGACAAAGGGTTACTAAGGTTTCTGGTATGTACCAAAAGACAACTTATTCAAAGTACATGAGGACTGTATCTTCTCAAATAAATTACTCTAAGAAAATTTTACATTAATCAAGAAATAATTTTCAGAAATATTCAGACTAGTTTCACTAGAGTGGTGCAAAATAATATTCTGATATTTCATATGCCAAACGTGGAAAATTTCAACTATGCATGGTAAGCTGGGGAACATTAGGAGCAATTGGGAAAATAGTCCCAGATTGGGAAATATTCAGCAATCTTATTTATATACAGCCATCTCAAATAAAGGCTTTTCTCCTAACAGAATACTGGCTATGATACTTCAATTTTATTCTGAACTTAATATTAATATAAAAATTTAAAAATAATTAAAAAAAAAACAAACAAAAAACCCCCCAAAAAATCTTACATAATCTAATAACACTCCTACAGATAATTTTTGTTATACGAAACACAGCAACAACTACAGATATAATTTGAAAAACTGAATGTAAATGAGGCTAGCAGATAAGTAATTACCTGAACAACAAAATCCCTAAACAGTAGTGACAACATAGTATGTACAAATATACCTTGTCCTTGAGGAACTCCATAAAATTCAGCAGCTATCCTTGCTGCTTCCTTACGGTTTCCTTTCACAATGTAGAAATGACTAAGTATAGCAAGGCTGATCTTCACAAAGAGTTTAAAACAAAAAAGTGAAAGTATAGTAAAGTAGACATTGGATAACTGCTGTGCAAAAGGGCGACTTTCTTCTATGACAGTCATTGCTGCAGCAAAACCTCTGTCAGTGTTTGGGTCAGGCTCTCAAATGTGTTGATAAGATCATATGGCTCCAGCCATGCACTCTCGGGAACAACTGGTCCCGAGGAAAGAAAATATCAGCTGGTCATGATGCCTGCTGCTCAAAATATGATGATTATTTATACTGTACATAGTATTGAGTTCACTACCGCTCTTGCTAGCCCGGTGATATTCATGTAGGACAGCGGGTTCCAAGATCCTGGATTGTACTTGTTCCACTTAAAAGGTCTGTTGCATTCCAAATTCTGCATTCCTAATTCATTTATTTCCATGTTTAAAATACATATTCAAATGTATTATTATAAAACCCTGCAATTCATGTACTAAACCAGAGAACTCAGATAATCTGGTTTTGCTTAAATATGTTCTCCTGCTGCTTAAGTACAATTGCTCTTTTCTGATATTTCATTTTACGTCAGACTAATATTTTTTCCTTAAAAAACTAGAACCATATCAGTAAATAATTGAAGTATGCATTAATATATAAACAGAGATTTAATATACACCAGCTTTGACAGTCTCTTATTATTTTGCTCAGGCTGAAAGTATCTAGTATACAAAGACTTTAGCACTATACAAAAAACAGTATTCAGAGCAGGTGATAAGAATCGAACATCTAGATATTTTTATGCATAAGACCTTGGAGCATCTAAAATTAAATTAATTAAAATATACAACACGGAAAATTTCCAATAGTTATGATACGCATTTCATTGTGCTGCATCGTATTATTTTAAACCTATGACATGACAGGCTTTATTTGTTGGCCAGTTTTAGAGAGGAGAATCTAAATTCCTCAGATTTTTTAAGAATTAATTTGCTTTTGTACCATAAAGTTATTACTCACAGTCATCAGCAGTCACTCACAAGTTGTTCCATTAGTGTGAGTAATTGCTCAGTAAATTGCTGAGTTGCAACATGATACAAACTGAGGAACCAGATTTCTAAGTGAACTATATTCCTAAAATAAAGAATCATGGCAGCACAAGAAAGGGTCCCGCTCTAAACTTTTATATTTCCTTTTAAAATAAAAAACAGTGTCTTGAATTATAACTTAAAATTTTCTACCCAAAGTAATCCTAAACCTTTCTATTCTACCCTAGATTCTCATTTGGTGATCAGAAAAAAACATTTTAGAATGTTGGCAACTGTCCATCAGGAAAAAAGGGTATGATCCAAATGTCACTGCATCCACAGATCACCCTGACTTCCATGAATAGTATAGCAGATATTATGTATTATAATACAAAATCATATTTCTGAAAGGAAAAGTTGAAACAATAAGGCACCTCTTATCATCTGACTCTAGGAGTAATTTATTAGAGTAAAAAAGTATAATGTTTTCTGGAAACTACATTCAAACAAACCTATATAAATGAATAAAAGACAGTGATGAAAGGAAATGTTCTTGGAAATAAATATCAAGATTTTTAACAGACAGGAACTGAATTGTGCTTATCTTGAAAGACACAGGTATTAGGTATTTTTCTCTGAAAAAACTTAATCCACTTAAAAGTCAATCATAACTAGAAAAGGCAATTAAAAAGCAGTTTACACTGTAACCTGTATTAGTTGGTTAAAAAATACATGCAATTTTTCACTAAATTTCATTTATAGACATTTTCTCATCCAGCCAGAATAGGAACTGCTTTCCTCATACCATTATTAGAAGCAGGAATGAGTACTTAAAATGCCAAATGAAAATCCCTTTTTATATTTGGCACATTGTTATCCGACACTGAATTGAGGTGTCATGTTTTCCATGAGTATAAAAGGCATTATGTTCTGAGCTACCAATGCCAATTTCTGTTTCAGTCATTAATAGAAATGGTATTGCCCTCAGTAGCACACCCAATACTGGAATCTCTTACTTCCATATTTGTACTAGTACTATTAAGCTTAACTTGATCAGTCCACAGAATTCCCTAGCCATCTTACGGACCTGTTTTACAAATTTACCATGCAGAACAAGAAAAAACCATAATTATGTTATGGAAAGCTTTTTCTTCCTTACAGTGTTTTACGTGACCCTTTTTTCCTGATTTCATATTGTGCCATCTAGTACCTGCTTTCTCATCTGGACTTCGCCCACATTTTGTTAACTAACAAAATAGTCTTTCTTTGTAGAGGCAAAACTTCAAATAGCAATTACCATAAATAACAGCTGGAATTAGCAGTGCTCAGAATTCATCTTCCCCTTACAATACTGTTTCCTGCTTCTTATAATCGCAGTAGATAAATAACAAAATTAATTTTTCAATTGTTAGATAGTTTTCTTCAAGATGAATTTTTCTGTTAAAGTTCAAAAAAAGTAAATCTAAAACTACAATAATAAGGCTGTGTATGCATTAGCATTTTGTAAGTGATGTTTCAAATAACCTCAAGGATTTGTAAAACTGCTTTTAGGAACAACACGAAAACTGAGCAGGAAGGTTACTCCTGTATCAAAACTTGCCTTCTGTCCTTTCAAAAATTTCTGTCATCAGTAATGAACTACATAAAGATGAAAAACTGCATGAAATCATGAGTTCTTAGAATTCCAGTTCACACATACTCATCAAAAACTGGCAAAATTACTCTCATAATATTTCCTCTTTTTTTAGACCTCTATAATTCTTATGTGTCAGCTTAGCTGGAAATTCTCCCAGCCACACAGAACCAAGTCTATCCTAATCTAAGGCTGCTGAAGTGCTACCGAAATTACAATTACAGCTTGTTGGCAAAGCCATGCTAGAAGGCACCCAGTCATGAAAACTGAGCAACTGCTTAGAAGTTAACACCCACACAGCATTTTGGGAGAACCAACAACGTGAATGCCGAGACCTGAACACAGAATAGCTGAGAGGAAGCCCATGCAGACTGGGAAGACCAGAAACAGAAAGCTACAGCTGTTGTAATGGAAATCAGAAAATAGAAGCATAGGTAAATAAATACAGGATGTGACAGTCAATGCGATGCCATGAAGGAGCGTAAAAAAGTGGGATGTAAGTGTCCCAAATTTTCTATTGCATGGCAATGTCAAGTAACTGGAGTCACATCTTGCAGCACTGCAGAATAATGAGAGCTTCCAAATGGAAATGCACCATATGTAACAAATGTACAACATTTTAAAGACATCAAAACACTTGAAAAGAGTAGTGGCTTAATCTGGATATTCGCATTTCCCATGTAGTTTTGACTTTTGGGAATGAAATTTCTTGGCCTCATTTCCTCACTAGTTAAATGAGCAGTATTCTGAAGATAACTTCATAGCTGTTAAAAAATCACTCAGATATCCTGGTGAAAAGAATACTGAAACTAATTAGGTATCTGATAATTTTTATTTTAATACAAAATTCAGATTAAAAACCTAAATAAAATGAAATCTTGATCGTCCATTCACTTAATGTCAGCAGAAGAGATAGGCTGTAAAATTATTTTAGCATTTAGGGTTTTACCATAGCACATAAGAAAATGGCAACAAGCTACATTGCAAATTAACAATATTTGGATTTTTATTTTGTTTAAGAAGATAGAAATACTGTGACAGACAAGGATACCCCAACCTTGACATACTAGCACATTCCCAGCAAATAAAACAAGAACAGTGTAATGATTCCTCTTATATGCTTCCCCATTTCTAGAAATTAACTACTTTAATTTTAAAACCCCTTAAGAAACTTCAAATGCTGGAATTTATGATCTTAGAGTTCCCTTTTAATGTAGCTTGGTCAGTTATCATTTCTAAAGAACATAACCTGTACAATCAAGATAGCAATACTACTGTTTATAATGACTATATAATAATACTATAATGTTTATAAAGTGGTCCATTTCGAACTCCAGAGCTCAGACAAAGTAGCCTGGCCTTTAATGCTTTGCTGTGTAGCAGCCAAGTGCAGAAAGAAAGCATTTAGCAGTGGCACCTGTTTGTGCTAATTCAAACTGTCCAAAATCTAGTGTACAATTTACCCTCAACCTAACAAAGTAATTTTTAGGAAAAAAAAAAACAAAACTATGCTCTATCATCTACGATTAATTACATAACCACATTCATAAACTATTTTATTCTGGCAATTTTTCATCTATGCTTTAGAAGACTGGTGTGTTTAATTTTCAGCAAGGCAAGATATGCAAGAAAATTAACAGAACTGATAAAATATTTAGTCTTTGAAGACTTTTTTTTAAAACCAAAGAGTATAAAACCCTTAGAAATATGATTTCTTTATAGCATATGCTGTGTTGCCACTTTTGGAAAACATACTTCCTTCTATTTAATTTTTTTTAATTAATATATTTAAACCAGATCATAGAAGATGTAAAAGAGTAATTAAATTCACAACACAAATTCCATTACAGTTAGTCTTAATAGTTTTCTTCAGTATTTTGGAGATGCATATAAATGTCTTAAAGTGAAAATGTTTTTTTTAAAGATGAGATATGCAATACAGTACAAGGAATTATTTCACCTGCATGTCTTTTTCCACATACAAGAGTTGGCTAAATATACACAAGAAGTTGATAGTCATCCTGGTTATGAAACTTCTGTCTATTAACAAGTATAACAGAAGATCATAAGATACCAGGCAGAGGAACAGGAACTCTTAGGTGCTTTGAAGGATTTATTATTTTAAACATTATGGACAACCAACCAGGAGAAATTTCTAAAGCAATGCCCTTGAAACAGAAAGAGTTTAAAAAAAAAATCAGTAAGAAATCAAGTTCTAGTACTGAGTTTCTGTAAGCATACAATGTTTCATAAAGGACTCAAAAGAAGAGAAGCATGAGCTACTAAAAATGAAATGTCGAATTCAGCATGAAAAATTACCTACTTAGTGACCAGCTGACTTGTATTTTAATGAGTGTATGAGATGCTAATCCTCAAAATTTTACCTGACTTACCTAAAGCTACTGAATGTTGTTTATGTCATTATCTCCTTGATCTAGGTTCAGCAATTTTTTCTACTATTTTATATTCAAAGCATTTGAACTGAAGAAATCTAGAATCAGATGAGTTATTTTAAAATTTATTTCCTCGCTATGCAAAGTGTTACATTAACATCGAATTGAAGACAAAAAAAGGCATTCATACAATAAAACAATCTTTGAAAAGTGTTATTAAATGTTCTTTTCATTAGTATCACTCGTAAGTTAAGTATATTATGCATTTATGCTTAGGCACAGAAAATAAACCCAAACAAGTCACATTTACCTGAGAGCTACAAGAAATTCAGAAGCGGGAGGGACTGGAAAACATCAAGCAGCTGCTGCGTCCTCTTCCAAACAGGAACTCAAGCCCACTAGAACAACACAAATACTACTCTTTGTAAAATATGAAGAGAAGAGGTGGCCGAAGTACAGACTTTGTGCTACTGTTTTGGAGGAATGAAAGGACAAAAAAATGAGAAAACACAAACTTTTTCATCCAGAAAAGATGAAACTTGGTTCAGATCTGAATTCTTTTTCACTGCACCCCATTGCTATCCTTAAGAACTCTACAGAATTACTTGAGCATCATGACAAAGCCATATTATCAGCACAAAAACCTGAGAGTTGTGTTGCCAACCAAAACAGACACAACACTGCAAACAAAATAAATGAAAGGCCCACATCTCCTTTTCACAGCTTTTCTTCCTGAACGCCATGTCTACCCAGGATCTACACAAACTATGCATCATGACGTTATAGCTCATAACCAAAGTTAAGTTTAATTCAGATTTCTGCAGTTCTCATAATTCCTGCTAATATCCTTATAACCCAACCAAAGACTTTAACCAAAAGTCTGTTTCAAAATCCAACGCCGTGACATCTTTAGTGGCACAACAGGGAAAAATGAGTGTTTTAAAACACTTCTCCTCTTAGTTGTGCTCTGTCTTTTGACACCCATTCTACTAAACAGTTACGTACTTAGACACCATTTGTCTTCTCTAATAACGAAACACAACAGCTCCTTTAAAAGTGCTTTAATGCACAAAAAGTTTTGTTACAAATATACTTTCTCTCTGTATTTTGGTGCAGCACATTATTTTCATCAGTTCTCAAACTGCTGTACAAAGTTCAAATTTATGCCTTTGGGTGGTACGGTGGTACTTTTTTCCTCCAGTGTTTTAAAATCATTGATCTGACACAGTTAAGCCTCTATACAAATCAAGTTATTCTGGAACATGAATGATGCAACCTTTCATTTCTAATATCATGAAAGGATGGCTTATTCTACTGCTAACTCTTAATGAGTTCAAAATGGTTTAATTGAGGTGTTTTGCCTTTCCTAGTAGCTGAAAATACTACTCCTATCTTAGAAAATAATTCTAGTATACAGACTTTTATGTCTCGATTTCCAGAGAATGGAATTACTGGTCAAGGATTAAATATCAATCAGTATCTCTACACATAACAGACATTCTCCATATGACATGTATTTAAAAGCATAAAAAGTAACTCAGATATTTAAGTGATTATGAAATTCTAGTTTTCCAACTTTCTCAATTCTTGAAAAAATAACACAGTAATCTTAAATCTGTATCCCTTTGTTATACACCACTGGATAGCTGCTTCCTGCAATGGGGATAGATGCTCCTTCATCTACAAGTCGAATATCAACGATCCTGCTGTCAGCCACATTATCACATAAGCATGCTTGATCTGCTTAACCAGTCCATCTGATCACTGACAGCAAAGTTCTACCCAGCAGGGAAGGAGGTATGACCAAGTGCTTACAAGTAAATTCAATCTGAGTTCTGCTAGAAACATAGTAAGTTTATTTACAGTATTTGTTGCAGTCCTCTTTGGATAGCTAACATAACTCAACTATTAAGAGCATTACAGAAGATTCCAAAATAAGTCATGTGTGCACTTAGAGACATTAGAAACGTGTCAGACAGCAGGCACACACAGCCTGCTGACAGACAAACTCTAGCAAATCTTGCCCTCCAGAAGTTTAAAAAGTTACCACCTCCAGCTGCCCATTCCATTCCTCAGCTAAAGGTTCCTGCCCCTCTCTCTCCCTTCCTGGAAATCAACAGGAAGGAATGTGTCTTGGTACACTCCTCAGTTCAAAATCTGGCAGTTTAAACTGTTGATAATTTAAAACTAACCTGTTGGACTTCACACTGAAAAAAACACTCACACCCACTCCCTACAACCCATTCTGCAACAGGGCAAATGACCCCCCGGAAAAAGTTGTAGCAAACCCTGAGGGGAGAGTAATGTCAAAATGCACATACTCGCTGCCTCTTTGAAAAGATACTTCAGCATAATTTGTGATGGCCTTATGTACTGATACAGCTGTATCAGTGAAACTTGGGAAGAGTCTGCTCATTTTGCACCTCTTTCCCTTTGTATAGTTCCTTTCTTGGGTCCAAGCGATTTCTTTCATTGCCAATCACATCTACAGAACACAGATTCCCTCTTTGGCAACTAACTCAACCTCTTCCTTAGGACTGTGGTACCACAGGAGCTATGCTTTTGGTATTTCAATCAGCTTGACAAACTAACTGCTATTTCTCTAGGAGGCAGTGCAACCGTTACCTTAGTAATTTAAATTCATGTAACTAAACCTGGTATTTTTGCACTTTTTATGGTTAATCTTTTCCTTAACAAACTGCAAAAATGTCACAGGTTCTTATTAAATAGATGCCTCTAAATAAAAACTATACCTGAGTTGCAAATCTTTTGTCATCAATTTGAATTACTTTTAAAATTGTTAATTTTATTCTACATTATAGGCTGTCTTTAAATTTTTCTTTAACTGTTTAACTTAATTTTTTTCTCCAAAAAATAATTTCTGTTTCTAAAACCAGTGAAATCATCTATTTACTTTTATTTACTTTTATTCCCCCTTTCTTCAAATTTTGTCAGGTTTTCTTCTTGACCAAGTAAAAGTGGTTTAATTTTTCTCCTTTCTGTGTAAAGCATATTTTGGTGCCTAAGTACGTTGTTAATAAAAGGAAATTACAGAGTCAATAGTAGGGATGAGAGTTAAAAGTTTATTCTGCAAGCTTATGTCACTATATGCTGACTCCCATGGCTAGTGTTCATAACAGAAAGGTTTTTTCCATCCACTAAAATTGGTATCAGCTAAATGATATCACCATGACAGAGCTGGTAAAACATCTTTTTCTTCAAGCTGAGGCATGACAAGTCTCTGCTTGGTGCTTTTACAAGAGACATAAAAATACCTTGTGATGAAGACTTGCAACTGGCTGAGTGAATGAGGTAAAACCCCGGTGAGGTGGATCAGTAGCACCCAGGCTTCTTGCCTGGAATGCAAAACACAATGAAGTGAGAAAGGTTAAGCTGAATCAGTAATGTATGAATGACTTTACCTAACATGGCTTCATAGGCCGTGGAATGGGCAAACCTCACAGGAGCCAAAATTTACCTGTGTTAGGCTCCAAAATATACTGACTTTGGAACCAAGATTATTTGTTTCTCTCTGTGATGCAGATTTTATTTTGCCATATACTATGCCACTAAATGAGACAATGTAGTAAAGTATCAACTTCATTCTGAAATCAGAAATTAAAAATTCCCCAAGATTTTCTTGTTGAAAGACTCACAATAATACTACAAAAGCAAGTGAAAATTTCTTCTTGCTTATCTTCTTATTCTGCATACTGTGTAGATCCAAAGCTAAAAAATGGAGGTGAGAAGAATGTTAGAATCCAAACCCTTCCAGTGCAGTCCAAAAAGCCTCTTCTCTTAGTCACAGCCTTTCCACACCAGCTGTAAAAACAAGCCATCCAGAAGAGGTGCTAACTGAAAGGGGGCTGTTGCAAGAGACAGCTGATCATGGCCACATTTATTTTAATCTTAATCTTCCTACCCAGAGCTGCCTCAGAGGCTGTGTGTTGCTACTGTCTCTTAAAGAATTAACATTTCAACAATTAATAAAAGACAAATTCAAGAAAGTATTTAGACATTTATGGTAAAAAAATCAGGAAGTATATACATGTCCCTAGATCAAAAAAATGGTTATCTGTACAGTCCTCATCTAACTATCCAGGTACCAAAGATGCCACAGGCACCTAAACTTTCACCTGTAAAATTAGTCAGAAACCTAAGCCCCAAGAAAGCCAAAGGTGCTGGGCTGAAGTTAACATCTTCCTTTCACTTGAAATTCACAAACCATACACCCCAAACTGTCAGTCACCCCAAAGCTTCTATCTATGTGTACCATGTCGGAACCAATATGACTTCAGTGGGACAACAAAGAACTCATAGCAATCTCTGTTGGTGGTCAGTGTCAACACTTGCTATTTTGTTTACATTTGCGTATTTTTGATGATGAAAGGAATCACTCCGTAACTTGAACATCAGAGTAGAAACATGTCAGCCAAAGAAAGCAAGCTACTCTCTCTCAAAAGACTGCTAATCATCAGCTGCTGACAAGGATCAATCCTGTGAAGTGCCGGCACTATAAAAAAAGAACACATGTTTAATAGATCAAAGAGTGCACAAAAACTCAATTTCAAAGTCAGATAATTTTAGGGTAAGGACTGGAGAAGGACGGCAAATTCTACATTTCAGACCTGCTGCAATCCTATCTCTGCATTTTGTTCAATGAGTTTGTAATGAAAAATATGGCATTTCTTGAAGTAATAGCCAGCCTGAATGCTGACATGCCTTGTGCCCTGCTGGTCTGGGCTTAAGGACGCTGCTTGGGCGTAATGAATACCATTTCACTGCATCTTGGACATGGTCTCCCAAACTCTTCTGTCTCCCAAAGATCCTATAATTTTTTTTCCAAAATTATAGTATTTGCTCAATTCACAGTAACACACCTTATTTAGCTGACAGCGACTTTTGACATTAATATTATGTCACTATTCTTCACAAAATTTTATATCCTTCAGATATAAATCCTCCAGATTTTATGTCCTTCAAAGAACAATCTAGAACTTACGAGCAAACAGCTATTGTGAACAATAATCTCCCCTTCTTCTTTCACAACTGCCTTGTTTCAAATTTTTTTCCTATTTTGATTTTGCAAGATTTCAGTCAGTAAAAAGGTTTCTTTATTCTGAAACAGTAATAGATCAATCCCTGAATAAACTACACCATCTGTCTTCCCCTGCACACTGTGCTTTTAAGTGACATTTATTTAAGGTTTCTACTAAAATAAATCCAAACCTCCACAAGCAATAGCCATATTTATTCATTGCCTTAAAAACAGATGAATTTGGCTAAGGCTTTTAATTTTGGTCTTCTGTGGGTACCTAACCACTGCTTTGGAAATTTCACTACTTTATTCCTGTAAGTTCTGCCCGAGCCATTTTTTTATTAAACAGTTGTTTAATATGAAAAACTCTGAATAGCAACTATATGAACTAAAATCAAGAACAAAGGCAATTAAAACTTTTTTTTGTAGATATGAGAAAAAAATAGTGTTCACATTTGAACTATCTTTTTGAAACCAGCCGGCATTTTATAACTTCCGAAATTATTAGGTTCCCCAGTTTGCAGTACAAGCTTCCTTAATGCTTCTAAGTCTTCAAATATTTTGGGGAACAGTACCCACTTTTCAGTAAGAGTAATTCAAGGTTTCAGTAACAACAAGTTCCAGACCATAAATCATCACAATAATTAACGTTTTGAATACCATAAAATAATAACAAGCCAACAAAAAAGACTTCCTTACACAAGAAACTGTCTGTGCTGCTGAAACTCTTATGAAATATCAGAAAGGTCATGAATTACAAAATGCAAACCAGAAAAAAGCCTACCCTTTTCCGACCTGAGACTGTTTTCAATGTGGCAAATACACAGACACACAGAAACCAACGGTATAGTGGAAAGACAGTCCCCAAAGAAAGGAATGTCTCCATAGGCACCTTCATCCTACAGGTTAAACAGACAGGTTAATGTGCTACAGGTGCTCAGTCTAGGGGGAAACAAAAAGCCTCAGTATGACCTTTTTCCTTTTCCATTTCCTACCTTTATCTGCAAAGATTTTTCTTCCCTGATTCATAGAGCTGACTCTTGGCCACAGGGAGGAAAAGAAACAGCACCATCATTACAGATCATAGGTATTTCAGAGTGGCCTGACAGCCCCCACCTTGTTCTCCCTATCCCTTTAGTCATTGTGAGGCCTTCCACCCTTTCAGGCTCCTGCATCTCAGCTCCTGATCCTACTCCCAGTATTTGCAGCACTGGAACCTTCGGGCTGGGAAGAGGAAATTACATATAAGTGAATCACTGCTGACACCTTTTGGCAGCCCCGAGAAATCCGCGTTATTCTGGCCTGGTGTAGTTAATACAGAGGAATGGAAGGGGTGGGAACACCAGAAAAATCGACCCCAAACCATTGCAAAAGCTCTCACCCCTTGGTTCTCACATGTTGCAGGTCCGGGAAGCAGGAATGACACCCGGAGCCCCGGGAGGAGTTAGGAACCACCTCACTACACAAACTGGTACCAATTGAATTGAAATTTCAACCAAATTGGTGAAGTAAGGAGAAAGGCTGCCTCACCCCGCAAACGGTGTGAGATCACCGCGCCATCTGGCAAAGAAAAGGGATTCCAGGAACAAGCCGAGCTACTAAAGGAGATTTCTAGGCAAGAAGATCGACATACTGAGCATGTACGTAGCAAAGTAGCAATGAATAGGAACATCCTATACGAAACAAGGCAGAGAATAGCAAATCACAGTACCAGTGAAAGCAAGATACAGACATCAAGTGGCCATACAAGCCTTCGCCTAAAACTTATTTACGTTTTACTAAACCAATGCAAAAATCCAGCAGAGCGACAACTCCCTTGTAAGAAGGAGTGCCCTGGCAGCACAGCCGGTGGCAGGCCGGCAGGCAGCGAACTCACACCGCTGTGCCAACGCCACCACAGCCGCCATGTCGCGCGCGGGCTCGGCGCCGGCCCCACCCATCGCCTGGCTGAAGCGGGGGGGAGGGT